>ML816733.1:279034-293971 GCA_009831015.1 Picea engelmannii | reverse complement strand
CCGCTTTCGCAGGACCGACCCTGATCTGGATGTCAAATCATCTCGGGCGAAGGTCTATTGGCGGTCGGGAGGCCGACTTAAGCATTTAATGTGCCGTATTAGCAGGTGCGCGGCTTTTTATGTGGACAGTCGTGCATCGGGCGCTTAAGCGCGCACAACACGTTCTTTTCCCGCGCATACGCGCGCACCTTACTGATGTGAAGTGTCTTTCAATTTCTGTATAGTTTTTGACCCTTCTGGAATGCTGTAAACTTAATTCTGTGCCATGAATGACTTCATTGTTATGTTGATGATGTAGAGTTCTTGTCGCCCTGTGTAGACGAAATTTCAGTGATAACAGTGTTCTTGGTAAAGAGCTTGATTTTCCATCATCATAACATCATCATGATATCATCACAATGACCAAATTTGTGGATAACAGATACCCCTAGATAAACCAATGTGTTAGGTAAGGCAACACCATTGATTTCTATGGTTACCACTGGGTTCCTTGGATCACTATACTTGGAAGGCATTTCTGTTATAAATTTGGATAACTATCGTACCACCCATATGATAGGAGGTTCCTTCCTCTTTCTCCCTGGATTTTTAATGCAAAGGTCCCTTACAATTTTAGCATATATAGGTATGTCTTTAATGGCCTGTAGTAGTGGGATCTTTACACATATGTTTCGGAGTTCAGTCTCTAGATTATGTTTTAGAGGTTCCTCTGTTTTCTTTACAAGCAACCTTTTTGGGTAAGGGGGATTCATTTTATGGGGTGTTTCTGCTACAAGGGAGTTGGCAGAAGGGATTTCTTGTGGTACTGCAGTGGTTCTTTCTTCGTTCAATGGATTAGTCGTCTGTTCTTCTCTTTGAACTGTTTGGACATCTATTTGTTCTTCTTGGTTTGTGTGATTATGCACTTATTCTTCTTGGATGACCATAGTGGGATTTGTTTTGTTTACAATCTTTCCTGATCTTAATTCAATTCCATTAAATGGAGCTGGCATTATTACATATGTAGGAAAGGTTTGTACTTCAACGTTTTGTATAGGTTGTGTCGGTTTGTTATTTGGGTTAGGGATAGGTTGTGCAGGAATAGGGGTAGGCCAAGGAGGGTTTTGGATGGGTGCAGCTTGCATTGGTTTCTGCATATTTGGATTCATGGGTAGTGCAAGTTGTTTTTGTAATTGTGGGGGTGGAAGAAGAGCAGGGGGGTTAAATCCCAGGAGCAACTGTGAAATATTCGAAGGATATTGTGGATAGGTGGAAAAAATTGTTGGCTGGAAGGGGACATTCCCATATACAGGTCCTCTCCACCCCTATTTCCAAGGGTGGTTTTGTGTCGACCATTGAGGATAAGACATGGGAGGTACCCATTGTTGTTGGGGGTATTGTGTAGTTGGGTTGGAAAACATGTTGGGATTTTGTTGTCTCCATGGTCTCCTAGGGGGGTAGGATGTCTCAGGTTCTCCTCCTCCCTTGGACATGGCCTTGAGTCTGGGAAGAGAAGGGAATTCGTTAGTGGGATGGTCCTCTATACAGAGACCACATATTTCAATAACATTGAGGGGGCATTCCTTTTGTTTCCTCCTACACTGATGACAGAAAATTGCTAATGCAACATTTTCTTCCTCTTGTTTTCTTTTAATTTTCATGGTATCTAGTTGGGAACTGATGGTGTTTAGGATATCTATTTTAAATTTCTCCAATAGATTTCCTAGTTCAAACCTCGTGACACCTTCAGATGTGGGTTTAGCAATTCTGTTGGTAGGGTCCCTTATACTTTTCCCCATTTTAGCTTGACTTCGAGAGTATCTTTTACAATACTATGCTATGTCTGAAAATGGCTTTTGGTATACGTCCCCATAACTCATGAGATTTAACACTTCAATGAAATCATCCCTCACACCCTTTAAAAAGACAGTCCTAACTGTAGTTGTATCTAAGGAAAACTGCTTACTCTTTCCGTAATTGTGTAAGAACCTTTCTAGGTAGTCTTCTAAGCTTTCTTCTTCAGATTGCTGCATTTTGAATATATCATTCCTAGCGTCCCTAGGTATGCAGTAATTTTGGTATTTTTGGAGGAAGGTCTCCTTCATACCATCCCAAGACAAAATTATGTGTTCCCCTAGGCTCATGAACCACCTTAGTGCCAAATCTTTTAGTGTAGCTGGGAAAAGTTTTAATTTTTGAGCATTATCTGTGTAGTTATAGCTCCTACACAATATGTCAAATTCAAATAAAAATGAGTCAGGGTCTTCTATCGACATACCTCGGAAATGAGGAAGTGAAGATAATGGAATGTTCTTCATAGAAACATCTTTAGCAATATCCAGTATGGGGAATCCAAATGTCTTTGTTTCATTGGCTATGTTTCCCTCTTCTTCTGCCATGTTTCCAAGCAATCTGTAGGGAGGTGGTGAATTTTCTCCACTGAGTGATGGTTCCAGCACCGGGTTACTTGGTATCTCTAGTTGTTCCAAGGTTTTGTGTGGCCTTCCAACAACAAATGCAGCCTCTTCTATTACTACCTCTACTTCTTTTCCAATTTCTCCTCTCGATGGGGTCGTTAGTGCTTCCTCCCTTTCTTGATGTCTTATGTCTTTAATCTGAACAATGACTTCAGATCTAGTGCCTTTTGTTGTTGTTGCAATTGTTTCCTTTGAGCTCTCTCCTCTAAGAATTTTTCCTGCACGAATTTTCGATGAATTAGTATAGGGGGGGGGGGGTTCTTTGTTGTTTGATTTTCTAGTTTTTATGAGATTTTAGGAGCAATAAATCTACCTTTATTATCCCTATACCTACTCATTAAAAAAAAAATGAATGAAAAACGAAAATTCCTAATTAAAGGTAGGAGGACAAACTAACTTTGGAGCAACCCCACCAAAGTGGATGTGCGGGTTCTTACCTTTTGTCTTATCATCTTCTCTCCACCCTCAGATTATCCTCAAATCCAATCCAATACTTCATCAAACCAATCAAAACTAAAAATGCTACATGTTACCGTTTACAACTCCCTAGTAACGGCGCCAAAATGTTGGTGCATAAATGTGTTCGATGTATATCTCACACTCATTTAAACGTCAATCCGGGATTCGTAATCGAAAGAGTCGTTACACTATATGTGTCGAGAACAAGTAACCTACCTAAGTCTATTGCATATAGGAAATAATTAATAACATAAAAACTCTGTTTCTAATATTTCTAAATACTTCAAAATATCTCTAAGCTTAGAAGAGAAAACTGATAATGAAACTTAAACAAATAGTCAATCAAAGAGATGTTTTCCTAGAGAAACAAGTTTGTTCATTTCAGGCTCTTGAATTGAAAAGATGAACTTTAAGAAGCTTGTCTCCTATAGCAATTGAAAGAATCAATTCCAACCATTCTCAAAAACAAAACCAAAACCAACTTCAACCTCATGTAATTCAATCAAACCAGCACAAGGGGTGTTTAGTATAACTGAAAGGCTTTATTACAGAGCGTGAAGATGAAATATAAATTCTTCTGGTCCCTTGATATACTAGATCTAATACAGTCATAAAATCAAAATATCAGTTCCACACTTCAAATCATGAAATAGATACCTTCAACATCTAAGAATGAAATGTCTATTCAATCTAACACCTTCTTATTCACACCAATCCAAAATGATTAACTCAATGTTGAATCCTGAAAATGAAGTAAAGACCAATCACACACACACACTCCTATAAAATATCCACACAAACACACAGAACGTATACAAGGAGGTTTACCTTAGTTGGGGTGGTGGGCCCTTGCTGAACCAACAAGGAACCTCTTAAGAAAGTAACAGACTAAAGATTTTCACTCACATCCAAGAATTGACATAAAATATCTTTTGTATTAATTCAACTAGTAAATTGGATCAACAATCTTTTACTTCATACATAACAATGATAAGTATCGTCTGGTTCTGACAGTATACTTTTTACATTCGCTATTATCCCTAGCTATCATCTATACAACATTCCCTATATAATGTAAGATGATACTATCAATATCTATGGATAAGAATTAAACAGTTTGAGAGATTTCACAATTAAGATTTACATCGAATTTTTAGGAATTGACTCTATCCTCATGACATGAAGTGCATGAGCGATGGAGTCTCTTGCAACTAGAAAGTTGATTCAGGCGCTTCTATCGAACTATCTCCTTGAAATCTTCACCATCATTCTGGTCCAACTGGCACATTTTGGAAACAGAGGTTCTGGTATTGGATTGCACATAGTCGCGAGTCTAGTACCAGAATAGAATAGAGCAGATAGTACTGGAATAACGCACATCTTGGTACCGGAATGGAGTTGGTACCGGATCAAAACTGTCTTGGGTACCTGAATGGATTTGGTACCGGATTGCATGGTGTCTGGTAGTGCTAGATAGGCTGCTCATAAATCAAACCATTAGGACTATACAAAATAAAACACTTTCAATCGAATTAATATAAGAAAGTTAAACAAACATGCTTTAAATCATCAATTACCTCTTGTGGACATGACATAGCTAATAGGCATGTGTTTTGGGAGGGAATAGTCCAGTATAGGTTTATAACAAAGGAAAAAAGGCTTATATATAAGGTAAGATAGGGAATTATCTATGTCAAAATAGGGACTCAACAATCATCATGATCTCCCATGTTGTCTCCATCACTTGTGGCCTTGACTTGCCACTTCACTGTAGCTTGCAGTTCTGCAGGATCCTTACTGAGATGTTTCTTAGCTATCTCCTCTGACATATTAGCTTCTGCCAGTTATCCTCCTGGTACAACTCTAGCTTCCTCCAATTTCTCCTCATGCTAGCATTCTTCTCCAATCTGCATGATTATCACTTAATGGAAGCCTCCTTCGGGTTCTGGATTTTTCAACCAATCCTCCAACATCTCCAAATATTGCTCCCACTAAGTGAGCATCCTAACTGTCTAATCCTCTTCTTCTGCTGGGGTAGATTCTAATGTCTGCTGGGGTAGATTCTAATGTCTTCTCCTTCTCCTATATGAAAGTCACAACTAGTTATCCTTCTCCCGTTGCACCTGATATTTGTGCACTGACCCATGTTGGTATAATTGGTAGGAATATTTTGATTCCCCCAATGATTAGAATTATCCTCTGATCCTCCTCTTCCAACACCCTTTGATGATATGAATCCCTACTGAGTTCTTGATATTCTCAGACAGTCTCATTTTATCTCCCTTTCCCACCTAGCAATTTGGGATTTCACTTCTGCCCTCCTGGTAGTCTATGATATCTTCAGATGATGTCCTCTCATTGCCCACTTGGAAACCTGAATTTTCATCACTACCCTCTTGGCAGTTCATGATAACCTCCATTAATCTCGTCTCATTTCCCACCTGGTAATTTGAAAGTTCATCTCTGTCCTCCTAGAAGTTCATGAGATCAACTTATCTCACTTCCTCCTTACTGAGGTTTTCCCCAACTTCTGGCTCACAAAGGTAAACAATTTCCTCCTTTGTGCCATTGATTTTTTTAGATTCCCTCAGCCACCTTTTCAACACTTGTTGTTGCCTCATGGAAAACAACTCTGGACATGCCACTTTACTTTTTTCTTCATGGCCCACTCATACTTCCAGTGCACTTGGGATTCTTGTTGCATATTCAGTGTTGACCTCTCCATTTCCACTCTGATCTCTTCGAGCTCTTTGTCCATATGTGCTTTCCTTACCTACCGACGGTATTTTCTTCGACCATGCTTATGGAATTCAGTAGCCATTTTCTCTTGTCCTCAGCCCACCTGACTGTCTATTGAATGTTGCACACTTGCAAGAAATATTTTATAGAGCATTAACACTCTTTCTCTTCCTTCACATGTTGTCTATAGATGAAATTTATCTATGATACCACTTGATTGTATGAGACATAACCTTTTCCTAGGCTCTGATACCACTTGATGGTATCAGAATACCTCTTTATTTTACATAGAGAACAATTCGAAGCTCTGATACCACTTGATGCAGACCCCCCTCTTCCTCCTCGGGGCTACACGACCTCCCGGTCTAGGATCGTTCAATAATTGGAGTAAAATTGATTCTTCGGGCCTCTTCGAAACCCACAAAACCTTATCCACATGCCTTGTTCCTCTTCCTCACTTGAACTAGTGAACGAGGATTCTCAAATGCCCGTAGAATCCTCTAAGGGACCCTATGCTGAGTTATGGGCCAATATGATGAGCGAAAGTATGTGTTGACCCAAACTATTCAGGTGCTTTCTATAGATTCTCGTGCTTCCAATTCCAAATATCAGTCCTTACTACTTATTTTTCCTTTGGTGGCAGCTACATGTGACCACGAGCTATGACTAGGAGACTACTCAAAGGGCGCTTCGAAAAATTCTGAAACACTACTCCACAAAACCTCCGGAGTGGCTTTCTAACAGAGTGAAATTTTGTCCTCCACATGTCCCCTTGCAAATCAATGGTACACTCTCTCCCTTATGATCAACGACCCACAAAAAATTTGGGCTACGACACTTCAGGGAATTCTGAACAACCACCATGTGAATCCTCCGAAGTGACAAACCTTTGAAGTACATGATCTACTAACACTCGTCCAATTCTGTTGGATGGCTTGGATGGAGTCTGACACTCCATCCTTCGGGAGTTCATACCCCACCCTTTATTCACTTTCCTCTGGAGTGTACAACCTCTGAAGTGAGGGATCCTTTGACACCTGTCCCTCTAATCTGACAGTTCATATGAACTCCGGCCTTCAGGATTTCTTATGCACTTCACACTCTAATTTCTCCAAAGTACCTCTTCTCGATCTGACGAAACCTATTCCTTTGGCTTGGAAGAATTAGATCTACTTCGGCTCCCGGCTCTTTGGGAGTTCTCCCAACAATGCTCTCTAGTTTCTCCAGAGTGTTATACCTCTAGACCTCTGGATCTGTTGACATGTTCTCTCCTACGCCAACGGTTAGGATCTACTCTGCTACTTCAGGAGTTCGAGAGTTTTTCACACTCCTCAGTTGAAAACTCCAGGAGTGTTATTTCTCTGTAGTTTCATATCTCACTCCACGTGCCCCTTCTAGCACCAATGACTAGTATCTATTTCGGTACTTCGATAATTCTGCAACCACCTTGTCTGAAATCTCATGGAGTACAATTCCTCCGGAGTCTCAAATCTTTCGCCACTTGTCCCTCTGGAAGATGGACAGTCCTGATCCACTTCTGAAATTCTGTAGACTTCGATGAGTCCACTTTCTTGTTCACTTAATAATATTTAAAGCTTGTGCACTTACTTGGATCCAATGGTTGTTGGTCCATCGCATTGAGATTTGATGGTTGGGATTTGTCTTTCTCTTGTGCGTGCTCCACCTGTTTGGATGTAGATATAACGGTATAGATCTCTTTGATAGTTTATCCAACGACACCTGCGACTTCTCCTTCTAAGATCTCTTCTTCCCTATGAACTGGGAATAATTTAAAATGTTCAAAGGCTATGACCTTTGAATCTTCTCCTGTGAACCGGACTGCTGGGTATCGACTTGCGCTTCTAAAAAAATTTATTTCTCCTTTAGCTTCACCAACATAGTTTGACCTCAGCTTTGGCGCCTCCTTGCGCTCTGTGTGAAAACTTTCACTACTCCGCCTGAGTTTTCAACTTGCTCAGTCTCCTAAGGGTATCAAATCTCTGCTTCCTTCAAAGGACTTTCCAGTGCCCTCTTGGAAATTCAATGCTCTTCCTCCTGAGATTTCAAACTTGGAACAAGTTCGCTCTACACAGACTCCTTGTTCTTAACTGAGCCTTCATATGGTGTCTTTTAACACTTTTTCTAAGTGTTTTCCTGGTGCACTCGTTGCATAGGTATTCCTCTTGAATCCTGATCTCTTTTAGGTTCAATAATGCACTCCTTTCATTCGTTGAATGCACACTTGCAGAGCTCTTCTCCAGAGTGTTCAACAACTCTAGTTTTCCTCGATTTCCTCTAACACTTCAGAACGTGTTGGTTCTTTTCACTCTTTGCACCTGCTCAAAGCACTCCTTGCTGAGCCTATAGAGTTTTCAACAACTCTTTGGTGTCTTCTCCTTGACTCTCTTCTCTTCGAACTCAAAGAGAATTCTCTTATGCACACTTGCACCTGCTCAATTCCCACTTGGCATAGCTCTATAGAGTGTTAAAAAAATCTTTCTTCTATGCCTTCTTTGCAAAGTTTCTCCTCCAAGGTGTTCAGTAACCTTGATGCTCTTCCTGAATCTGTAAACTATTTTTGTGTGCCTACCTGGCACGTACTCCTATGAACTCGAAGTAGAATTCAGATGCGCACTCCTTGCACTGGCTCACAGAGTTCTCAATACTTTGTCGTGTACTCCTTGAAATTAGCCTAAAGAAACCAAAACAACTCAACAAACTCACAAATAGATAATTCTATCTTATCCCTGTAGATGGAACCTATCTCATACATATACAACATTTAAATACATGTTGACAACATTCATAAACACACACATAATATTATGCAGGAAAAAATTCTCTCTTTGTATTAATATGAATGCCAATTACAATATGTGTAAGCTCGGACTACAACAGAGTCTCGGCTCTTCTATCCTCTCCTTGGCTTACAATGATTTACAATCAGATTTTAGTCTGAACAACAACTATCAGAACCCTTTTTTAGGCATACAATACAATGCTTTATACAAGAGGGGCTCATCGAGCCTTCCCTCGAAACTACATTAGTGGTGTCTAATCACCATCAAAACGACTATATACTGAGGCTTATTACAATAAATGGAAATCTAGTTAGAATCAGATCTAGATCAACCTACCATCAACCATTAAAGGGGACTCTATCTATAGCCTATACAAAGGCATGACTCAACTCTGATCAAGCGTTACAACATTTAATTGCTTTAAATTATATTGAATTTTTAAATTCAAGGGGAAAATGAGAGGGTTGGTCCCTCTCCCCCTTATTGAATGCGCATTGATGTGTTGAATAGATGGTGCTTGTTGAGGTGGAAAGGATGCTCTTGCATCATCTAGAATGAAGAAAAGAAAGGAAATTATCAACTAGTTTGTATACTAGTGTGTGCCCAATTGCTTATCACAACATTGTTGTTGTGTATTCTTGAGATGGTATGCTCTCTTGTTGCAATGTGTATTTTGTCATGTTTTATACTAAGTAATGCCAAAAGAATTTATGTATGTTCATATAAAATCAAATCCCAATATCCATGTCAATTCATAGCCTCATCTTAGGGATGTATATTTTGCAATGAATTCCTATCACTGGAAGGAAAATATTTACCTAGAAACCATTCCATGTGTTTCACACAACTTTTTAGATACATATTATTTTTTGTTTTCAATGTTGACTTTTATGTGATGAGTTTATTTACATGATTGAAATACTTGCAATTTCAATAATGTAATTTGTGTAATTTCATATATTGTACAGACTTATTATATATAAGGCCATTAAGAATTTTGGCATCAGACAATTTGTTTGGTTCTTGATATGAACCGCTCCTTCACATAGAGGATAGTGATCTTGATCCCCTGAATCATGACATAATGATTTATAATATCCAAAGGTTCCTATGAAAGTATCATTTCCTTCATACAACTACCACACAAAGTCAAAAAAGTTAATGAAATATTCCTTTGACTATTAATAAAACAATAAGTACTCATTGGGTTTTATCCATAAAAAGGGTTGCAAATGTAGTCACTACAAGAATCAATAAATCTAAAACTTAGGTTGGATAATTACTAAAATGGTCACAAGTATTACATTTTGTTAGACGTGTCTTTAGAAAAAATAAACAAATCCAAGAAACATACACATAAACATAAACATATGACCCTTATTCCAAACATAAATAATAAGAAATCACGCAGTAGCAAGTTGAATCTTGTCATCAATCAATGGATCATCATGATCATTGGGGTTTACCCCCTCTCCTATATTTAATTCTGTAGGAAATCCTATGATTTTAGCTATCCTCCACTCTCTATGACTTCCTAGATCAAGTTGACTATGTAGAGGATGCATTAGGTGGCTCCTAACTCATGTTACATGGGGGGTGAGACAAAAACCAACACATTTTTGCAACTGACCTATTTACACTTGGATTTTCTATACCTAATAGTAATTTGCAAGAACACGCTCACACATATTAGAGAGTTCTCAATCCATGAGAAATATGAAGAAAGCTCCTTAGTGAAAACATTATTTCACTTATTCCATAAGAAAAATGTATTTCAATATGAACAAGTGCCAAGTAAACTAAAACACTACAATCTAGGGAATCTTATCTCCTAAGAAAGCAATTTTCCAAGGGATAGTTGTAGGGTAGATTTGACCAAGGAGATTTGGTGCATCCTCAAGCAAATTTGGCAAGGGGACAAAAATATAAGATGTGTTCCAATGTTTCAAAATTCTCACTGAAGGAACATCATGGATTATAGATACCTAGGTAAATGAGGCTCCTATATATAGTAAAACCCCCACAATTAAATACCACACAAACATTTATTTCTTGGGTTCCAACATTAGCTTCCATGAGCTACACAATATGAACATCTAAGTTTTTTTCTTTGACTTGAGCCCTCATAACTTAATCAAGAAAATATCAAGCATCGGTCTTGTGCACAAACACTTGTAACCATCAACCTAATTTTATTTGGTGAAGGATTTAGATCTATTGTACACCTAGTCTCATCTCTAGTCCCAAGGGTGTTTTTTATTATGTGGGGGGTCGGGGGATGGGGGCTAGGTGGAGTTGAAGGCTCAAAGTAAGGGAGATTTTATAAGGAATTAAGCTACTAAAATGATCAAGAATGATCCAATCAGAGATGGGTATGGGGAAACACTTTGGTTCAACGTTTCCCTCCCAATATAATTCAGTGCCATGAATGGAACTCTCAGTACAATGCTCAACTACAGATGGTTCCTCTCAGTGTTTATATCTAGATGATTTTAACTTATTCCTTGTTGACAATGAGTATTTTGAGGGCAAATGAACCTAGATATGGGAGAAGTGATTTTTTTATTCTTACATTAAATGTTGGATGAGGATGCCTTTAAGTGATGGGGCCTTTTGAGCTAGGATGCCAAGGGGTTTTCCTTGAATTTATACTAAGGTTTTGGCTTTAAATATGTTTTCCTCATGTTCAAATCATATATTATTGCATACTATGTTTATAGTTGGTACTTAGAATATCAATGCATCCCTTTCTTGTTTTCAATCTCGGAGGGGAAATTTTAACCTAGAGGATCATGATCATGCTAACTACCCTCTATGACTATAGTTTCTAGGCCTACCTACTGATATGTTCCACTTTGTTGATTTGTTTTCCAAATGTTTTGGCAAATTTCGTATTCTATATCCCCAATGAAATTATTTTAGGGCTCATTTGAGGGTTTGTGTCGAGGTGGATTTAAAGAAAAATATTCCCCCATTTATTTTTGTTTACACCATTGATGAAGTAAAACAACAAAAGGTTCAATATCTAAACCTATTGAATGTCTGGTTTTCCTGCTAGGCTCATGATAATTTGATCATGGATTTCCCTCCTTAATGACCTAAGTCGAGGTAGGTCTTGGGTGCCAGTGTTGGTTCTTATGTTCCTCATGCCCTAGGGACAAGAGATGCTTCTATGGAATTAGGCCAAGGTTCTAATGGTAGTGGTCCCTTAGTGACTATTGGTGTGAGACAGTGTGGTTCTTCTTCAGGTGGTGTGAGTTTAGGATAAAGTGGTACTCCCTTAGTGGCTACTAGTGTGGGAGTTCATGGTTCTTCTTCAAGTGGTGTGAGTTTAGGGGAAAGTTGTGGTCCCTATATGTCTACTAGTGTGAGTGTTCATGGATATTCTTCATATGGTGTGCGTTACATGGTAGGTGGTATCATTTATGGTAGTTTAGGTGTCCCTATAGTAGTTGTTGTCAAGATAGTCTCAATGAGGTGTTAAGGTTCCTTGGTGATAAGGGGAAACAAATATAATTTATTGATGGGACAATCTCATGTCCTTTAGTTCATTAGGTCAATGCTCTGGGAGCCTAAAATATTTTTGGTTCTAGTATCATTGATATTAGGGTATGTTGTAATGTTAAATATAATGAGTGGAAGAAGGTTCCTCGTCAATCATGTGGGTAGATTTGGGGGTGATTTGAACCCCAAGACATAGGTGAAGTCTTATAAGGATGAGGTCGTTCACTCACTCAATCACTATTTTCCAAGTTTTGAGATAGATAATAGGTTTAGTGGCTTAGGTATTCATATTCCCATGTAATGAAACTCTCCATGTTGTCCTAGAATGTGTGAGGGATGACGATTCCCAATCACCAGAAGAGTGTCTGAGTGTTGCAATGTTTCTAGTTTAATGTGGTTTTCTCATGGAAGTCAAATCGACAAGTTCAATATTTAGAATAGGATGAACTATTGTTAGAATGACACTTTTTAGAACTTATAACATTTTCAATGGAGTAGAGTGGTGGTGGTTCCATCTTCTCATATTTGAAAACTTTTATAGTAGATTTTGGATCGAATATGAAAGATATATGTGTTTGGGTCACTCGTTTAATTCAATATCAGTTGATTGGTTTGTGTTCAGTTTATTCTCCTAACCTTAGTATGGAGCATAGTATACTTTGAGATTAAATGGATTCATGCCCTCTTGATCCAAAATCTTTTCATTGTGACTTATAAATAATTGCATTAAATGAGCATAAATTAAAGTGCACCATTAAATAAGGGAAAACTAAGAAATGAAGAGAAATAAGCATTATATATGAACACAAAACCTTGATAACAGAGTTCATCCCTGGTGGACTACGTCTCTGGGTCTTGTTCTCAAATGGGTAGGCTCTTTCACTAACTTAGCAAAATAATTTGGAAAAATACATAAGTATACCTCATTCTGAAATCAAGCTGCAAACATAATGCTCAAATAAGAAAACCAAAAACACCAATGAATTTGTGGCATCGATTTACCCAAAAATGACTATCTCCATGCCTCGATCTGACTCTGACACTCCTAGGCCCAAGAAGATTTTCATCTCGATTTGCGTGCCCTCTGCAACTTGCAACAATGACTATACCTCACCTCGAAAATCGTGTCTGGCAAGTCTTACGGTTCACTCCTTCTCTCCCTATGGATGGGAGAATACATGTTTTAATATTAAAACTAGTGATATGAAACAAGTGGCATCTGCGGACTAGTGGTTAGGGGCAAACATATTAAGGCGTAGGCAAAGGCAGAGGTTCTGGGGTCTATCCCCATAGACTGCACTTTTGATTTGTTTGTTATATGTTGTATACAATTTATTATCCATCCTACTAAATTTAGTGGTGTCTCTACAAGTCCCTCCAACAAGATATGACCGTGGCTATATTTTGCGTGGTTCACCTGATTTGGCGGACTCGCCAACCATTTTTTGTTTCAAAGTTCCTTCATGGGATGTCCTTGTGCATTTCCCACATGCCACATGGAATCCCTTGATTGGGCCACGTGGTGGCCTCTCATTAGGTCATGCTTCCCCCTGCCAAGTCAACATGCCATTTCAGTGCACCACGTCATCCATACGGACTGTACAGACTGCCACGTGGAATGATCTGATTGGTCCACAGATTGGTCCAAAAAGCCAATAACCAGGTGACACATGGAAACCTTTGGTGCTTCCATGTCATCATGCTGATGTGAGCATGCCAAATGTCACTTCCCTACTCCTTCCATGTGAATTGTATGGATGATGACATCATTCGTGTGGATGCTCACATCAACAGTACGGATGTTGACTCATCCCTTGCTAACTGGGCTAGGTTGACCAAACTTTGACTGCAAATATCTTTCAATCCGTAACTCCGTTTGATGAGTCGTTTTCACTGTTAGAAATATTGTGACGTGCTCTTTGCGATCATGACGTTTTCACTGAGTTTTGGGAACTTTGAATTTTTTCCCTTTCTCTATCTGCAAGAGCCATTCTGAGTGTTCTGAGTTGCCTCTGTGAGTTCTGAGTTTTTCTAAGACTTCTCTGGATCCTTTTTGGATCACGCCATCCCACTGAGAGATTTTTGGACCACCAAAGGATTTCATCAATCAACAGGTAAGTGAGGGAAGAGTCCCCTCACTTTGTCCTTCTCGATCCACTTTTCCTTGCTTGGATGTGTGCCTTTTAAGCCTGCTCGAAGATAATCAACATCACTCTTGCATGAAGTCCCCGTCCTCATGTCCAGGATGATATTTTCCTGTAGCTCATCCAATTACTCAGGTGAAAACTCATCAACTGAAGGTATTGAAACTTCTTCATCTTGATCCTTGATCATGGGAGGCTCAAAAAGTTTCAATTTCTCAATGTTGACAACTGAGTAGATCTGCATGTAAGGCGGAAGATCCAGACAAAAATCATTGGTACCACTTTTCTCCAATATAGTGAAGGGTCCATGTTAAGAACCAAACATCAATATAGCATATAAAAACCTCAATAAAAGTACTCAACACCTTGAAAAAGAGATAATTTCAGATAATAAGCCTCTTCGAGGGGGCAACCTCCTTTTACCCCACTTAAATGTTCAAGTACAAGATGATTCAAAATGAAAATGTCTCCTTGGTATATATAGGAGACTAGGAGGTATAATTACAAATAATGGCTTAAATCCAACATAATTAAAATAACCTTACTAATCTAAATTACAACTAATGGCCTAAAGCCGACATAAATAAAATATAATTACTAATCTAATATGCCCCAATTAAGGGGTAATGAGCCAATATTAGGGCTTAACATGCCCCTCCCCTTGAGACAAGTGTTGTCCACAGCGCTTGATTAACTCTGGATGCTTCTGTATAAAAGACTCATCTTCCCAAGTGGAATCTTCAGCCGGTAGTTTCCTCCATTTAATGAGATACTCTGAAATGGATCTATTCCTCAGTTGGCGAATTCTTGTGTCAGTGATGTCTTCAGGCTCCA
>ML816733.1:220428-274078 GCA_009831015.1 Picea engelmannii | reverse complement strand
TCTTCGAGGGGGCAACCTCCTTTTACCCCACTTAAATGTTCAAGTACAAGATGATTCAAAATGAAAATGTATCCTTGGTATATATAGGAGACTAGGAGGTATAATTACAAATAATGGCTTAAAGCCGACATAATTAAAATAACCTTACTAATATAAATTACAACTAATGGCCTAAAGACGACATAAATAAAATAGCATTACTAATCTAATATTCCCCAATTAAGGGGTAATGAGCCAATATTAGGGCTTAACAGTCCATAACGAATGGGCTTGATTTTCTTGCCTTCACCCTTCAATCTCTCCTTGCTGATGTGAAGCCATACTCAGTCTCCAACTTGGAACTGATGATCAACCCTATGCTTTTCATGCCGAGCCTTATACTGTGCTTGACTTTTTTCCAATTGTTCCCTGACTGCCTGGTGTATCTGTTGGATCCTTTGGATGAAATTACAGACTCTGTCCTATGTTCATTCTTCATTCCCATTGGCATCCCTCCCATACATCATGTCTAAAGGAACCTTTGGTAGGTATCCAAAACATGTCTCAAAGGGTGAAATCTGAGTGGATGAATGTAAATCTCAATTGTACGCATGTTGTACATAGGTTATATGTTCATCCCATAACTTGGGATGCTTGTTGTATTAGCCTTGAAGCAAAAGTAACACTATTCGGTTTACCACCTCTGTCTGTCTATCGGTCTGTGGATGGAAATCAATGCTCCTTTTCAATTTGGTTTCCATCATCCTCCACAAGCTAGTCCAAAAGTCCCCAAGGAATCGAGTATCTTGATCCGAGACAATGGATGTGGGTAATCCAAAGTGAACCCAAACATACTGAAAGAAGAGTTTATTAGTCTTATCAACAATGATCTTCTTTTTACATGGCATCAAGATACACATATTTCTGAACCTATCCACTACAACATACAAATAATCATGACCCCCTTTGGTCATTGGTAAACCCCTTACAAAATCCATGGATGCACTTTCCCATGGATGGGATGGAACAGGAAGTGGTGAGTATAGCCCCAGTTTTCTATTAGTGGGCTTATAAGTAGAACACATCACACAACCCTTTACATATTTAGTTACAATTGCTTTCATTTGAGGCTAGTAACAAAACCTCTGCAAATGAGCCATAGTTTTTCCTACCCCAAAATTCCCAGACACAAGAGAAGTGTGAGCTTCTCATATTACATGGACTTGTTCACTTGTAGGAATACATAGCTTTCCAAGATGGTAGAGTAGTTTTCCCTGCAAACAATAGTTCTCTACCTTATCTTGTTACTTGTACCCTTTTTGTACTTGATTACCAAATGAAATTGTTGTAGAAAACCCATGCATATGTAGTGTCGAGATTGTTTCAATTTGGTATGTGCTTGAATATATTGTAAGGGTTGGTGATCGGTATGTATGATTGTTTCCTTCCCTAACAAGTAATTCTTTCATTTCTTTATTCTTTGGACTAATGCATACAACTCATTATCATATGTAGGATAGTTAAAAACAACTTGGTTAAAGTTTCAGAGTGGTAACAGATAGGCTTATGACATTGCATCAATACCGCACCCATGGCATTTATGTTGGCATCTGTCTTGATCTCAAAAGGTTGTTGAAGATTTGGCAGTGCTAATACTGGTGCAGTACTGATCTTCTCCTTCAAAATGTTGAAATATTTTTATTTCTTTCCTTCCCACTGAAAAGTGTTCTTCACACTGGTTAAGGAATGCAAAGGAGCTACTATAAAGGAGAAGTTGGGAATGAATCTCCTCCAATACTATACTGCACCTAAGAAGCTTCAGACTTCGGTTACACTCTTTGTCTCAGGAAATTTTACAATTACATCAATTTTCAATTGTCCTCCTCCTACAATATGACCTAAGTACACAAGTGTCATCTTTCCAAATTCACATTTAGCCAATTTTACATACATCTTTTCCCTTTGCAAAGTATCCAATACTTTCTTTACATGCCTTACATGCTCATCCCAAATCTCTCTAAAAACAAGAATTTCGTCTAAATATACAATCATAAAGTCATGTAGGAAAGGATTGAATACATCATTCATCACATGCATGAAAGTTGTCGGAGCATTACAAATCCCAAACGACATAAGTAACCACTAAAACAATCTTTGTTTGGTTTTAAAGGAAATTTTCCATGCATCATGTTCTGCGACTCCGATTTGATGGTATCCACTATGCAAATCCAACTTAGTGAAATAAACAACATTCTTCAATTGATCAAGTAATTCATCTATGCTAGGAAGAGGGTATCGATTTTTCATCGTGATTTTATTTAAAACCCGGTAATCGACACACATTCGACAGGTACCATAATTCTTTGGCACCATCACGATCGGAGAACCACAAGGAGATGGAATGGGCTGATGACCCCTTGATCCAATAATATGTGTACCTGCTTCTTGATCTTTTTCATATCCACAATTGAAATCCTGTACATGCACACATTAGGAATAAGAGAATCCCGTTGAAGATGTATCTCATGTTGGATTTCCCTCTTTGGAGGAAATCCATCTGGTTCATGAAAAATATCATCATACTTAGAAATAATATCAATTAATTCCTTTTCATGAGATGAATCACACCCTTGGAAAGCATCGGATGACCCGGCATATTTCTCTATGATGACCATGTGTACATATCTCTTATTAGTGTTTATGAGTCTTTTCATTTTCCCTGCACTAACAAGTGTTATATTTACCCTCATGTTGTGAGCTCTAACAATATATTCCACTCCCCATTTAGTAAGGTGGTATTTGTTCTCATGATGAAAGAATACTTCTTTTTAATCATAAATATAAGGACTTCCCAACACTATGCCACATATATCAAGTGGTACAACATCCAAATCCACTTCATCAATGAACTTTGAAGCAATAGAAAATCTGATCCTACATTGTTTGGTGACATTAAGTTTTTTTTTATCACATACCCATCTAAGAGGATAAGGCTTCAGATGTGGTTTCATTTCAGGATCCATATTCTTGACAAGTGCTTCATATATTAAGTTTACTTGGGAACCCAGATCAAATATTGTATCTATCTTAGTGTGTTTAGATACAACTCTTATACGAACTAATTCATTCCTCTTTCATTCATCATCATGAGATTCATTATTGGAACTAGAACTAGCATGAAGAGAATATTTACCTTGTACTCCAACCGTTGTGATCTTTCCTTCATCTCTTGAATTGGAACCAAGATCTTGTTGCATTGTAGCAACAGTCTTTGTCTTCCCCTTCCCACCGAACAACTTCGGTTTATTTTCTGGATGCAGTTTCCAACAATGTTCTTCATCGTGACCGCTCTTCTTGCAATGAGTGCAAGATTGTTTCCCTCCTTCTATCGTTAATGTAGCGGTCTTCTTGTCCTTCCTTTTAAACTTCTTAAAAGTCTTATGTGGGAGATTCAAAGGTTTCTTCGTGGGATATTCTTGAACATGTTTCCCCCTATTCTCAAGGTGATTGGCTTGCACACAAACTTCGTCAAGACTAGTGGGGTTAAACAAGAGAAAAGTATAACGAATATAACTATGAAGTGCGCCAATATACTTCATTAAAGTTTCATAATAATCCAAAGGAATGTTCAATGCAAGAGATTTCTTCCTAAATTATTCTTTGAAACTTTGTATAGTTTGACCTTTACTTTGCCTTAAAGTTTTCCATTCCATCATTTCTTTATGTAAATACCCTAATGGATAAAATTGCTTCCTTGTCATTGATTTAAATTCTGACCATGAGGAAAGAATATTACCACACTTACTTCTATCCTGAAGTTTTCTCTCCCACCATACGAGAGCAGTTCCTTCCAACTGAAGAGAAGCCAATTGTACTCTAACTTCCTCTTCATATATATGTTGGACACGAAAATACACTTCAACTTGTCGGATCCAATTATCTAGCTTTTCAAGATTAGAATCTCCATTAAACATAGGTAAAGAAAATTTTACATCAAGATTTAATAATGGTTTCTTAAAAGAGGCTTTATGGCTAGAATGATGAGAATGATGAGAATGATCAGAGGAAGAAGAACTAGAACTTGAAGGTGAAGACGGAGGCTCGAGAGGATCTCCTCTAGCCCCTTGGTTTACTGAAGCATCATCATCTGCATGTGCTTCCTTTTTCTTCCCTTTCTCCTTCATCCTCTTCTCCTAGTCTCCATACATTTGTTTGACCATTTCTGACATGCGATAAAAGACCATGTGAATTTTTTCTCATGTTCATCATGCTTGTCCTCTTCTGCCATTGTCTTCCTTTGGGATGCACAACCAACTTCGGGATTTAAAGTATTAAGAGTTCCTTCATCCTTATTATGCTTGGCCCTAGTAAGTATTCACACTCAACAATTCAATTCAAAGATGACTTCTTTGATACCAACATGATCTGGGATCTTTTCATCGTGACTTATAAAGAATTCCATTAAATGAACATAAATTAAAGTGCAACATTAAAGAAGGGAAAACTCAAAAATGAAGAGACATAAGCATTAGATTTGAACACAAAAACTTGATAACAGAGTTCATCCCTGGTGGACTACGTCTCCGGGTCCTTCTCTCAAATGGGTAGGCTCTTTCATTAACTCAGCAAAAGAATTTGGAAAAATACATAAGTATACCTCATTCTGAAATCAATATGGAGAAATAATGCTCAGATATGAAAACATACATCACCACTGAATTCGTGGCATCAAATTACCCAAAAATGACTGTCTCCACGCCTTGATCCAACTCTGGCACTCCTAGGCCGAAGAAAATTTTTGTCTCGGTTTTTGTGCCCTCGGCAACCTGCAATAATGAATGTACCTCACCTTGCAAATCATGCTCGATAGGTCGTATGTTCTGTGCCTTCTCTCCCCGTGGTTGGGCAGATACATGTTTTAAATATTAAAACTGGCGATATGAAACAAGTGGCATCTACGGCCTAGTGGTTAGGGGCGGATGTATTAAGGCATAGGAAAAGGCGGAGGTTCCGAGGTCGATCCCCACAGACTCCACTTTTGGTTTGTTTTTTATATGTTGTATACAATGTATTATCCATCCTGCTAACTTTAGTGGTGTCACTAGAAGTCCCTCCAACGAGATATGACTGTGGCTATAGTTGGTGTGGTCTGCCAGATTTGGTGGACACAACAACCAATTTTTGTTTCAAAATTCGTTCATGGGATGTCCTTGTGCATTTCCTTCTACCACATGGAAGCCCCTGATTGGGCCATGATGTGGCCTCCCATTGGACCATGCTACCCCTTGCCAAGTCATCATGCCACATCAACTATAAGGACTTCCATGTGGCATTATCTGATTGGTCCATGGATCGGTCCAAAAATCCAATAATTGGGTGACACGTGACAACCTCTAGTGTTTCCATGTCATCATGCCGATGTTAGCATGCACGTTTCACTTCCTTTCTCATGCCAAATGTGTTGTACGGATGATGACATCATATGTATGGATGATAATGTCATCAGTATTGATGCATACCCTGACCCTCGGGTCAAGATCCACGCAGGATCATTCTAAATCTACCCCTGAGTCTGATTGACTTTTCGATTCCTCCACAGGGAATCCCACACACACAACATTGTTTTACACAGGTCATTATAGGTATGCTCTGTGATCAAATACAAGACATCAACACAAATCTCCTAAACAGCAATATGATCACACCCTTTGTTGAATCGGGATTTCGGGTTTCGCAATATCACGATTCCTATTGTCGAGTTTCTTGTCTCTTCAACCTCCGAAACCCGAAATGTCAAATTTATGAAATCTTTGGCCACGTCCTCCTCCACAGTTGTGTTGCGTTTCATGACTTCAGGAATTCTAGAGTAAAGAACCTCGACCTCTTGTCTTCAAAACTGCCGAAATGTCGAAGCCCGATGCGTTCACTAAAGGTTGGCTCCCCAATGAAACTTTTCATCGATTCAGAGTTTTGGACTTCGCGATTTCACGAATCCAGATACAAGTCTCCCGGTTCTCCAACCTCCAACACCCGAAATAGTCAATGAAGATTGACACCTGGCGACGAGTACACGCCACCTGTCTCTTATGTACTCTGTTACCCACGTGGATTCTTGCCACCTGTCCACTCAAGCTCTCCGGCTTTTGGGACTTGAACAACTCTTCAACAGTCATTCCTCTATCACTTCAAAACCCCGAACTCCGAAATGGTACCTTCCACGGGATCAACAACTATAAGCCTTTGTTCGATCCGATGACCCACGTTATTTTGGGATTTCGGGTACCGAGAGTTCAAAACTCTCGATCCCAAAACACTGCCTCCTCTGCTTCCCGAAACCCGAAGTGCCGAAATCCTGAAATTCCACATCAAAATCCTGTCGCGACTCGCGACTTCGAGATTTTTTCTCCACTATGCCCCGACTCCTTGTCATCAGGAACCCCGAAATGCCGAACTTTGAATTTTTTAAGCACCGAAAATTCTACGCCTCGTCTTCACACACGATAATCCATTTCGCGATTCAGAAGTTCGAGTGACCAAGGGATTTGGCTTGCACTCCGGACTTACAAACCCTGATTTGCCAAAATGATCTTGACGGCTCGACGGCCACGATCAATGATTGACGTTGAATCTTGAAACCAACGTAATGGTTTCATCCAACCCTTATCCACCCTGCAACTCCTTTATATCCTACGGTCCTCGTGACTTCGCGAGTTCTACACGAAGAATTTTGACTGTCCGATTCACTCCTCAATAAATCTCTGTGAAACGAACCAATGTTCTTTCACTGGAACTTAACCTTCTACGTGATGATTCATCTCCCCATCTTCCTTTGAATACTTCAAAGGTGTTGATCCTCCTGATATTTCTATTGCAACCTCAAGTCTTGAAAGGACTCCTGCACGTACTCTTTGTGGCAATCTTTCAAATACTTCTGTGTATTTGATTCTTCGACTCTATGCATCCTCGACAACAACAGTCCTTCACTCTTCAACCTTAGTTGATAAATTCTAAGGCTTCAACTAGCCTGCGTACACTTTGCATGACTTATGTGCTTCACCTGCACTTATGTTGGAATGAGAACAACGATATCCTTCCTGAGCTTTTTGAGATAAAAATCATAACCCTTGTCAACGCACACCTTGCGGACATTTCACTTCACTCCTTGTAGGAACTCTCTCAGGAAGAGAAACAATTGAAACTCATTCTTCTCCTCTCTCAGACTTCATATGCTTAACATGAAATCACACATAACACAACATTGAGACAAATGTATAATAGAGAGAATAAAACAACTATAAGCATACCATTCAACAAAGGTAAACAATAAGCATCATAACACCATGAAAATTGAGTCAAAGCTTCATATATTAACTCAAGTGCTCCTGTACATGGGTTCTTCCCTCTAGCTCTCTGCTACAGCTGTCAATGATGATAATGTTCTTTCTCTAATGATACAATAATACAAGGGTGAGGGTGTTTATATCCATTTTCCCTCCTACTCTCTAAACTGTCTAATCTATGAATCCAAATCTACCTACTTTCATTAATTATGTATAAATGATTTTACATACTACAGATGAGAGCAATGCTCAAGATTTGTTTACAACATCTAAGACATAAATGTAAGTACGCTTCCCCAACTATCACATTAATATCTTCTTCATCAATTTTTCAAAACATTTCAAAAATGTGTGCTAGTGCTTTTCCAGCTGTCTTTCACCTTTTACATTGCTTTCTTGGCTGGCTACTTACGATGCTCCTGCATCATACTCCCTTGCTTAAAAAATTTCATGAACTCTTGTTCATGATCTATTGCAAGGTATGTCCATGCTTATGAATTTCTGCTTCATCTTCCCAACTAGCATCTTCAACTAGATGTCCCTTCCATTTGACCAACTATTCAAAATACTCTTTTCTCTTGGTCTTTTTGCTAATCCTCTTGTCAGTTATGCTTTCCATTTGTGGCTTTTCAGCTATGGGCATTTGTTTTGTCCATTGAATCTCTTTCTGTTCCTTCTCTGCTCCTACTTCCTCAGCTCTGTAAGGGCACAAATCCGCAACATTGAATATCGATGAGATTCCATTCCCATCGGGTAATTCAATCTCATATGCGTTTGCCCCAAATTTCCTTATGACCTTGCACGGTCCAATCTTTTTCATCTTCAGTTTGTTATATGTTCCCCTTGGGAACCTTCCTTAGATGCGCAAGAATCAAATCACCAACTTCAAATTGAAGTTCTCGCATGTGTTGAACTGCTCTCCACTTGTATTCTTGACTTGAACTCTACAATCGCTCCTTGACTCGGTTGTGAAGCTCCTTCATTCCCTCTGCAAAGTCTTTTGTACTAACACTCCTCAATTCAACTTGTTCTGAATCTTTCAATTCAGAAACTCCTATTGGATGCATTCCATATACAATATGGAATGGACTCTACCCTGTTCTTTTGTTAAGAGAATCATTATAAGAGAATTCCGCCTGTGGTAGAATGTGTTCCCACTAACTGTGGTGTCCAGTCACTAAGCTCCTCAACAAATCTCCCAAGCTTCTATTCACGACCTCTGTCTGTCCATCCATTTGAGGATGACATGTTGAGCTAAAAGACAAACTTGTCCCCAACTTTTTCCATAAGGTCCTCCAGAAATGTCCGACGAACTTGGTATCTCAATCAGAAACGATACTCCTTGGCAAGCCATGAATTCTGACGACTTCCTTGAAAAACAGGTTCGCAATATGAGTTGCGTCACTGGTTTTCTGACATGGTATGAAATGTGCCATTTATCTTTCGACTACCACAAAGATTGAATCGTAGCCTCTCTGTGTTCTTGGTAGTCCCAATATAAAATCCATGCTCACTGCGTCCCACAACATTTCTGGTATGGGTAATGGTTGATATAACCCTGTGTTCTGCCTTTTCCTTTTTGTGTGCTGACAAATCCTACATCTGTCCACAAATTTCTTAACATCTATCCTCATCCCTAGCCAAAAATATGAGCCATTCAACTTTGAGAATGTCTTATCATGACCGAAGTGTCCATCCAATCCTCCACTGTGTTTTTCCTTCAATAGGTTCTCCCTCATGGAGAATTTTGGATTACATAGCTGATTTCCCTGGAATAATAACCCATCCTATATCATATACTCGGTCCATTGGCTTCTGTCCCTGAGAACTGGATTCTCAGATGCCTCATATGCCTCCTTAAAATTTGGGTCATTCCTATACATTTCTTTGAGGTTATTAAAACCCAAAGTCTTGACTCTGAATTCCTGCATAAGAAAACATTTCCTTCTCAAAGCATCAACAACTTTGTTAGCAGTTCCAGAAATATGCTTAATCACAAAAGTAAAATTATGCATGAATTCAACCCATTTAACATGTTTTTGGTTCAACTTCTCCTGTTGAGTCATGAATTTTAAAGCATGATTATCACTGTACAAAACAAACTCTTTAGGAACCAAATAATGTCTCCATTTCTTCAGTGCTTGTATGAATGCATAGAATTATTTTTCATATGTTGAGTACTTGATCTTCGCTTCATTTGGTTTTTCACTGAAGTATGCAATCGGCATGTCGACTTGGCTCAAGACCGCTCCAATTGCAAATCCACTCGCGTCACACCTGACCTGGAATGTCTTGTTGAAATCCGGAAAAACCAAAATTGGTTGCTCCATGATCTTCTTCTTCAACAGGTTCAAGCTCTTCTCTGCTTCTTTTTTCCAGTGAAAAGACTTGTGTCTTTTCTTCATTGTATCCATCATTGGTGTGCTAATTCCACTGAAGTTTCAAATGAATTTCCTGTAGAAACTTGCCAAACCATGGAAGCTTCAAACTTCAAACACGCTCTTCGGTGATGGCCAATTATTAATTGCATCTACCTTTTCGGGATCCATCTTCAACTCATTTGCAGAGATAGAAAAACCCAAATAAATGAGTTTTTTCCTCATAAATGATGATTTCTTCATATTTATCAGCAATTTCTCTTGTTGTAATCTCTTCATTACTGCAGCTAAATGTTTCAAGTGGTATGCTTCTATCTTGTTGAAGATTAATATATCATCAAGATATACGATGACAAATTTTCCTATGAAATCCTTTAGGACTTCATTCATCAACCTCATGAAAGTACTAGGTGCATTCATTAAACCAAATGGCATGACAAGCCATTCATACAACCCCTCATTCGTCTTGAATGCTATCTTCCATTCGTCACCTTCTCTCATCCGAATTTGATGATATACGCTTTTCAAATCAATATTTGAAAAAAACTCTGCTCCACTCAAGACATCCATAAGTCATCCATCCTTGGCAATGGAAATCTGTATCTGATGGTAATCTTATTGATTTCCCTTGAGTTTGTACACATTCTCCATCCTCCGTCTTTCTTTGGGCTGAGCACTGTTAGAACAGAGCATGGATTCAATCTCTCTCGAATCAATCCTTTGTCCATTAAGTCCTGGACCTGTCTCTTGAATTCTTCATTTTCCCGCAACGTCAACCTGTACGCTTCTTTGTTCAGTAAACTGGCTCCAGGTATAATATCGATATGATGGCTTATACTCCTAATAGGTGGCAACGAACAAGGTATTTTGTCCACTACTATATCAGCAAATTCTCCCAACAATTCCTTAATTTCTTCTGGTAAATCATCTATTCTCGTACTGGTCAAAACAATTTTGGGCTTCATAACCACAATAAATTGTGTGTCTTCCTTCTTCTTAACCTCCTTAAGAATTTCCTTCCCACCCATGAGAAGTACAGTGTTTCTCACCTCTTTTTTCAATTTTGGGTTCTTAATTGGCAACAACATGTGCGTCCTCCCATTCTTCTCCAGGGTGTACATGTTCTTTCTCCCATCATGAATCACGTTTCTATCATATTTCCATGGTCTACCCAGCAATAGATGACAAACATCCATGGGAATGACATCACATAATATTTCATCTTTATATCCTCCTATTTTAAATTCAACTAAACATTGTTTAGTGACATTTACTTGATGTCCTTTTTGTAGCCACGAAACTCTGTATGGGTTTGGATGTTCAACAGTCTCCAGCTCCAGCTTTTCTACCATCTCTGTAGATACGAGATTGTTTGTGCTACTGCTGTCCACTATGACTTTGCACACTCTGTCTTTAGTTTTGCAAGCTGTCTGAAACAAACTGTTTCTTTGGGCTGGGTTCTCTGCCTCCTTCTCTGGCTTCAATAGAACTTTCCTCATCATCAAAGATCTTCTGCCCTCAGCGTCTTCTGCCTCAAAATTCCGTCCTTGTGCTTCGACAATGTGAGTTTCACCACCATATTTCTTCCTATATAGACACTCATAGGATTTATGTCCGATCTTTCCACAGACAAAGCATTTTACTTCATCACCTCTACCTCCTCCTCTTCCTCTAGCTCGAGGAAAAGTATTTCTATCAGCATACTTCCCTCTCTATGAGATTCCTCCTTTCTCATTTTGATTTTGAGGTTTCTTCCCCTCTTCCTTAGATTTCTGAGTTATGTCTTGGGTAATTGTTTTTCCTCTGGCTTGACTTCTACCTTGGCCTCTTTGACCTTGCTTCTGGCTCAACTTCTCTTTGGATTTCAGAGCTATCTGATAAGCATATTCCACATTTCGAATGGTCATCATGCTCATCTCATCTTGAATGTCATACTGCAGACCATTCATGTATCTGGAAACTTTTTCATCATCGCTTTCCCGGTGACCTGCTCTGATGTTTATCTTGTAGAACTCTTCAGTGTATTCCTTCACTAACATCAGTTTCTGTCTCAAATTATGCATTCTCCAAAACAGAGTGATTTGATAATCCTTGGGTATAAATTTGGCTTTCATCTTTGCAACCATTCTATCCCAGCTTTTGATTTTTTGGTTTCCCTTACAGCGTCTGTCAGCCTACAGTTCATCCCACCATAGTGTTGCATGCCCTTTAAGTCTAGTAATGGCATGTTTGACCTTATTGTCTTCCTCGACATCCTCATAGTCGAAGTACTTGTCTAGAGCTCTAATCCAGTCTAGAAGCTCTTCAACATCCAGGTTTCCCTCATACACTGGAATGTCCATTTTTTCTCTGGCACCTATCCTTGCAACAACCCTGAATAGGCATTCATCTGCAGCATCTTTGACTGCTACTTCTTCTCCTTCGTTTCCAGCTTCATTTTAACTTTCATCTTTGCTGATATCCCCAGCGTCAATTGTGCGCCTTTCTGTTGTCTCCATGGCATCAAGCCTGGAACGTAACTCACGCATTTCTCTTTCCACTACTGAATTAGGCATTGGCCTATCTCTTCTTCTCAGCGGCATGGATGTAAAATGTTTCCCTGTTCTCTCTGCTACATACAGCAAAGAACTTGTTCTGAGCTCTGATACCAAATGGTGCGTATCAGACTACTCCTTTTCCTCTAGCTCCTTCTACCTAAAATATATAGACACAATCAAGCTCTAATACCAAATGATGCGTACCCCGACCCTCGGGTCAAGATCCACGCAGGATCGTTCTAAATCTACCCCTAAGTCTGATTGACTTTTCGATTCCTCCACAGGGAATCCCACACACACACAATAGTGTTTTCCACAGGTCCTTATAGGTATGCTCTGTGGTCAAACACAAGGAATCAACCCAAATCTCCTAACCAACAATATGATCGCACCCTTTGCTGAATCGAGATTTTGGGTTTCACGATATTGCGATTCCTGTTGTCGATTTTCTTGTCTCTTCAACCTCCAAAACCCGAAATGCCGAATTGCTGAAATCTTTGGCCGCGTCCTCCTCCACAGTTGTGTCGCATTTCATGACTTTGGGAATTCTGAAGTAAAGAACCCCGACCTCTTGTCTTCGAAACTCCCAAAATGCTAAACCTCGATGCATTCAGCAAAGGCTGGCTCCCCAATGAAACTTTTCATCGATTCAGAGTTTCGGACTTCGCGATTTCATGAATCCAGATACAAGTATCCCGGTTCTCCAACCTTCGACACCCTAAACAGTCAACGAATATTGACTTCACCTGGCGATGAGTACATGCCACCTGTCTCTTCCACTGTACTCTGTTTCCCATGTGGATTCTTGCCACTTGTCCACTCAAGCTCTCCAGCTTTCGGGACTTGAACAACCCTTCGACAACCGCTCCTCTATCACTTCAAAACCCCAAACTCCGAAATGGTGCCTTCCACGGGATCAATGGCTATAAGCCTTTGTTCGATCACATGACCCACGTTATTTCAGGATTTTAGGTACCGAGAGTTCGAAACTCTCGATCCCAAAATGTTGCCTCCTCTACTTCCCGACACTCGAAGTGCTGAAATCCTGAAATTTCGCACCAAAATCCTGTCGCGACTCACGACTTCGAGATTTTCTCTCCACTATGCTCTGACTCCTTGTCGTCAGGAACCCCAAAATGCAGAACTCCAAAATTCTGAAGCGCCAAAAATTCTACGCCTTGTCTTCACACACGATAATCCATTTCGTGATTTGGAAGTTCGAGTGACCAAGGGATTTGGCTTGCACTCCGGACTTATAAACCCTGATTTGTCGAAATGATCTTGATAGCTCGATGGTCACGATCGACGGTCGACGTTGAATCTTGAAACCAACGTAATGGTTTTGTCCAACCCTTATCCACCCTACAACTCTTCTAGATCCTACGGTCCTCGCGAGTTCTCTGCGGAGAATTTCGACCGTCTGATTCACTCCTCAATGAATCTCTGTGAAATGAACCAATGTTCTTTCACCGAAACTTAACCTTATGCGTGATGATTCAGCTCCCCATATTCCTTTGAATACTTCAAAGACTCTGATCCTCCTGAGCTTTCTATTGCAACCTCAAGTCTCGAAAGGACTCCTGCACACACTCTTTGCGACAATCTTTCAAATACTTCTGTGTATTTGATTCTTCGACTCTGTGCACCCTCGACAACAACAATCCCTCACTCTTCAACCTTAGTTGATAAATTCTAAGGCTTCAACTAGCCTGTGCACACCTTGCACGACTTCTGTGATTCACTTGCACTTCTGCTAGAATGAGAACAACAGTATCCTTCCTGAGCTTTCTGAGATAAAAATCAGAACCCTTGTCAATGCACACCTTGCGGACGTTTCATTGCACTCTTTGCAGGAACTCTCTCAGGAAGAGAAACAATTGAAACTCATTCTTCTCCTCTCTTAGACTTCATATGCTTAACATGAAATTACACATAACACAGCATTGAGACAAATGTATAACAGAGAGAATAAAAAAACTGTAAGCATACCATTCAACAAAGGTAAACAGTAAGCATCATAACACCATGAAAATTGAGTCAAAGCTTCATATATTAACTCAAGTGCTCCTGTACATGGGTTCTTCTCTCTAACTCTCTGCTACAACTCTCAATGATGATAATGTTCTTTCTCTAATGATACAATAATACAAGGGTGAGGGTGTCTATATCCGTTTTCCCTCCTACTCTCTAAATTGTCTAATCTATGAATCCAAATCTACCTACTATCATTAATTACGTATAAATTCTTTTACATACTACAGATGAGAGAAATTCTTAAGATCTGTTTACAACATCTAAGACATAAATGTAAGTACGCTTCCCCAGCTATCACATTAATATCCGCTTGATTAATTTTTCAAAACATTTCAAAAACGTGTGCTGGTGCTTTTCCAGTTGTCTTCTTCCTTTTACGTTGCTTGCTTGGCTGACTACTTACGATGCTCCTACATCAAGTACGTATGTTGACTCATCCCCTACTGACTGGGATAGGTTGACCAAAATTTGACCACGAATATCTTTCAATCCATAACTCTGTTTGATGAGCCGTTTGCATCATTAGAAATATTGGGACACTCTCTTCATGATCAGGCCATTTTCACTAATTTTGGGGAAATTTTAATTTTTTCCCTTTCTCTATTTGCTGGAGCGATTTTGAGCATTCTAAGTTTCCTCTGTGAGTTCTGAGTTGTTCTAAGCCCTCTATGGATTATTTTTGGATCACCTCTAGTTGTGAACTGAATTGTTGGCAGGGAGTAATTCAACATAGTGGAGTGGGAAGGAGACGTATGTGGTGGTTCAATTTCAATGGTCAATGGTGTGTAGAATCAAGTGTGGTGTTAGTTCAATGACTCTCTTTAGATATCTGACCCCGGTTAGAAACACGAGGGGCTTGACTATGGAAATTGGTTCACTTGGATCAATTATAGACAAGGGAATGGTCAATTATAGGATATATTCAATAGTTTCTATGGACCTTGAGATGATGTGTCTTTTTCTAGTCTAGTAGATGTGTCGATGGATGTGATAGCTTTATATCACCTTATGATTTAGAATATGATATATTTGGGTCATGTTTTTGACTCACCTCCTTCTTTGTTCAATTCAAATGTATCTCATTTGGATTCACTATATTTCCATGCCTTAGTTCAAAGAGTTTGGTCTCTTTCCCCTATGCTAGTGGGAGCTTAGGGATGGACTCTTTGGTGGGAGAATATTTTTTATAATTTTTTTAAGTTTGTGCATGGTTAGGGTTATATGATTTCTTACATATATATAAAATAGTTACATGAAACTCGACTTAGACTTGAGGAGGGTTGCATCTTCCTATAGGAGGATCTTCATAATGTTTTTCTTTAGGAGGAGGCTAAACAGATGGAGATGGTGGTGCATATAGGTGAGGACTATATTTCCTAGGGAACTTAGGTGCACACTTGTGTTTAATAGATTCAATAGGGGTATGAGGGGTCAAATAATTTTTTTGACTTCCTCAAACACAAAGTGGCCACCATGGTTTTTTTTTGTTGATATTTTGGTATATGAAAGAGGTATTAACCTCCACGTGTAACCTTGACAAGACTAGAATATTCTGGGAAGTAAGAGAAACACTAAAATCCTTGGACATAACCCTAGAAGACAATTCAACTAAAGATAATAATTAATATTGAGTTTCTAGCCTCCAGAAAGAGAAGTCGGCCCAGACAACTAAGAAAGAGCAGTATAAATACAGGATTCCATAGCTCATTTGGACATACACAACTTGCAACTACATAAATTTAGTGAGTGTGCAAGTTTGGAGAGTAGTTGCAGCTATAGCTACTACAACTTGTATTTTCGGTTTTAGGCTTGGACTTTCTCTTGGTTATGGTTTGGAATTTATGCCTTGTGTGCTATCTCTGGAGAGAGGTGCACTACATTGATTGGCTATTGGTTCTAGGGTTTTCTTCCAGAATTATTCTCTCTGTCAAGGTTAAGGTGCTCAGGGGTGGCTTCGGCCTATGGTTGGGTGACAATATAGCTATATTATCTATGGTGAAACAAGAACACCTATTTTTCTAACGGGTTATGGGCCCACACTATCTTCAGACAGTATAATCACTGGAATATAGATTGGGAGGATTTTCTCAGTTATAGTTGCAGTTGTAGTCAAAGTTTTTGTTGCAACATTGAAACCCTAACCCTCTTGTTGAGGCACCTTAAGTGAAGAGATTGACCTAGTTTATGGATATCCTAGTGCGCCCTAACCTAGCACACCTCCTGGTACTCTCAGCAAGCTAAGACGTCAAGTTTTAATTTTTGGTCAAAGTCAATGGTTGACCAAGTCAAATTCAAAGGTTGACCAAGTCAAATTCAAATCTTGACCAAGTCAAATAAGTCATAACTTACTCTATGAAGTCAGAAAACAAGTTAGAAGGGTCTTCTAACTTCAGAGCATGGAAGACAAGGATTGACCTCATCCTTGACCAGAATAAAGTGTTAGATATCATGAAAGGAAGGATCGTGGAACCACAGTTTGAAGAAGGAAAAGACAAGGAACCTTAGAACGTTGCAATTATGGATAATTTCAAGGACAATGACATCAATTCCATGAGTATCATAGTGGACTCTTTAAAATACCACTTGATACCCTACATCTCTCATATTGACTCATCTAATAAGATGTATGATGCCCTAACAAACCTCTTCTTAATCGGAAACATTGGACAAGTAATGAGTCTGAAGAATGAGTTATGTGACATGAAAATGAATGATGATGACGGCATAACATTGTACTTTGTAAGAATCGCTTAGTTAAGATATCAACTACAATCTATTAAAGAAATCATTTCAGAAAAGGAAAGGGTAAATATAGTACTCAATGGCCTTCCCAGGACATGGGATGCATTTTCCGCAAGCATGAACACAAGAAAGGAGTATCCCACATTTGAAGAACTTTGGAGTTGTTGTGCACACTGCATAAGAATAATCGAGGATTAGCGCAAAAGAGAAATCCAAAAATAAATACAAATATCAAGACTTCACAACAAAATTCAAGAATTTTCAGGGATAAGAAGAAGTTTGGCTTGAGGAAGAAACCAAATCAAGAAAAGGATATGTCAACGATACAATGCTTCAACTGTCAAAAATATGGTCACTACAGGAATAACTGTTATGAGTTAAAGAAAAGGAAGGAAACATATGAAGCATCAGTTTCCGAAGAAAGGGAACCCTCAAATAAGGCCAAGCAAGATAAAACATACTTCTTCTTCTAAGTCAAGGTAACAATATTCTTCAAATTTCTTGTACCTACCATGTTTACATAGTTTCTGTACATATCATGCATATCTATTTCTTAGAAGATAATATGTTCAAATGAAACAATACCTATGGAAGAATAACAAGATAAGGATTTCTATAACGATGACTACAAGTCAAGCAATACACATGAAAAGATGAAGTACGTCGACAATCCTTGGTAACAATTCATGTGGAAGCTATTATATAAGTAACAAATTCTAGATAATATGAAATCAGAATCAAACTTGAAGAGACCCAGAAGAAGTCAAAATAGAAAGAAGTCAGCAATCAAGAGGAAATTAGAAAAATACTCGTGACACTTTGCAGAAGGCAATAAGGATGCAGACGAAAGCATGGACTCTCTTAGATGAAGGGAATTGATTACATAATTCCAAAATAAGAACATGCATTCATGCATGAAGCAAGGATTAGGAGGGAGATGATCCTAAATGATATGATCCATTAAGGATTATGAAGTATGTGTCCATGTTTCCTTTGAAAATAATAACCATGATAAACAACAGGTGTTCAGTTTGACTCGAGAAGAAGTCTTCTTTGAAAAGAAGCCTTAAAGTATCCTTGGTTTTCCATGTACATCCATGATCCTATGTTGAAAGGAAGAAGTTGGAATCTTCAGGGCATGGAATCTATAGAAAAATTCATGGACTCAAGAGCTAAATAGAATCATGAGGAAGAACATGAAGATTCCAAGAAAGAAAGAACAACCAGTTATTATACCGAGAATCATGAAGACTACTAGCTTGATTTGAACCCACTAGAATCAATCCAACAAAATAAATGGAAGTTATGATAAAGAACAACGTATGTAATAAAATGTGAAAAATACTTATGAATGGAAGAATTGGGAGATTAAGAAGTTCTTCCAGAAGAAGGGAAAAGACAATGACGACAACTCATTCCAGTAAACTAGATATACCTCTTGTAGCATCCATGGATTGGAATTTACATATAAAATAATGTTCTTCCCAAATAAAGAAAATTGAGAAAGAAGCTTATACCAGAAAGAGACCCATGTATGCAGATATAAGAAAACCTTGTATGGATTCAAACAACTTGATGCAAAGTATCATATATACAACATAAGCGTTGTGAAAAACTTCTATGACAAAAATAGTGTATCATAATGGTTACTCAGAAGTTTGGGATGATGGATTGTTAAATCCATGCCAAAATCTCATGATGACAGAAGAAGTTCTAATTGGATATGTTTTAGTTTGAGATTTTCCATGATGTCATGAGCTAGCAGGAAACAAAAGTACTAAATACAACCACGATATATTGTAATGATTAGAGCTATGTGAAGCCTTCAGAGAAAAACAATGTTCCATAATAGACCGAAGTACATTGAGATAAAGCATTATATTATTTGTGATAAAGTATAGAAGATAGAAGTGGTTCTCCAGTATATCTCCACCGATGAGCAAATAACAGATATTTTGGTAAATCCTATGTCCAAGATAAACAAATTGTGTACTTAAGAAACAATCTAGGGGTTGTGGAGATAAATTCATTATTGAAAAAGGAAGATATTACTCTCAAGTCAGGAGGGAGAACTGATATGTTATTGATTTATGGACAATCATTTTTCAGTTTGGAAAATGGTCCAGGACGAGAATTTCTTTTCCAGTTTGGAAAGTGGTTTGATATTTTTGACGGATAGGCATTTTGCAGTTAGGAAAATGGTCCAGATCGGACAATCATTTTCGTAATAAAAATGGTCCGATAGATTTCTAATGTACCAAAGAAATTGATTCCCCTTGTGGCCAGTGTGGGGGAATGGTATAGGACAGTCATTATTCTTGGCAGTCACTTTGATTAGTGGCCAAGTAGAATGGTTTTCCTTGTCGGGTAGTCATTCTTTCAAAGTTTATAGCTGTGAGAAGTTTCAAAGAATTGTCCATTTTGGAGGTTGGTGTGGGACCGTCATTTCCGTAGGAAATGGTCCAGACAGTCATTCCCTAGGTCAGACTCATTCTCTCCATTTTTCACTATGATTAGTGCCGGAGGAATGGCCCTGTTAGGTGAATGGTCCAAGTTCATCAATCATGGACATACATTCCCTAGGGAAGACTCATTCTCTCCAGGTTTCACTATGATTAGTGTCAGAGGAATGGCTCAGTTAGGTGAATGGTCCAGGCTCAGAAATCAGGGACATTTATTCTTCTGTGCTTTAGAAGAATAGTCCTTGTACCCCATGGAGTGGCTTCCAACATCTATTGGAACAACTATTCTTCTAGGACATATGTATGGATTGGAATAATGGTTCTTATATCACTCTGTGGAGTAAGTGACTTATTCAACATCATGCCCGATTACTCAAATGGATTATGGCTTTGAGAGATGATGCATTTGATGCTATCAAATGATACTAATACTGATGATGGTTCTCATGATTTGATCATGAGATAGATGGTGTGGCTATGATGATGCTACTAGTTGAATGATTTGTTTTTTCTCAAGATCATTTCCTTTAATACATCTCTATCTAGGAGGGAGTTTTGATATTTTGGTAGTTGCGGGAGGTATTAACCTCCACATGTAACCTTGAAAATACTAGAATATTCTAGGAAGCAAGAGAAATCCTAAAATCCTTGGACATAACCCTAGAAGACAAGTTAGCTAAAGAGAATAATTAATATTGAGTTTCTAGTCTCCAGAAAGAGAAGTCAACCCATACAGCTAAGAAAGAGCAATATAAATACAGGATGCTAGAGCTCATTAGGAAATTCACAACTCACAACTATAGAAATTTAGTAATTGCACAAGTTTGGAGAGTAGCTTCAGTTGCATCTACTGCAACTCATATTTTCGGTTTTAGGCTTGGACTTTCTCTTGGTTGTGGTTTGGAGTTTCTTCCTTATGCACTAGCTTTGGATAGAGGTACACTACATTGATTGGTTATTGTTTCTAGGGTCTTCTTCCGTAATTATTCTCTCTGTCAAGGTTAAGGTTCTTGGGGGTGGCTTCGACCTATGGTTGGGTGAAAATATTTCTATATTGTCTATGGTGAAACGAGCACATTTTTTTTCTAACAACTTGGTCTTCACAAGTCAAATGGATCTCTTGTAGGGGGTCCTTTTGAGTTCAAAAGAATGTTTAATTTCCATTTTCAAAATATTTTTCCTCCATATTCTCTGATAGATGGTGTGGTGGCCACTATATATGCATGTTCTAGGACAATTCTCCACAAAGTCTCCAGTGTTGATTGAGATAGGTTGGATAAAGGTTTCTCATGAGAGGAGTTGTATGCAACTTTTAATTCCATGTAGAATGACAATTTTTTGGGTATGCATGACCTTCCTTGTGATTTTTACAAGTCCATGTCGAATACTATTGGTTATTGGTGATGACTTTTATTTCTTGACCTATGAAACCTTTGCTTTAGGAATACTTTTTGAGTTTCTTAATCGGGGTTTGATCAAGCTCATTCTGAAGAATGTTGTGATAGACTCTATTGGGGGGTGGTGGCCTATTAATTTTCTCATAGTTTTTTATAAAATAAAAACTAAAGCATTATCTTTATGAATAAAATTAGTTTCACTATTGTAATGTATCGAGAGAAAACTAGTTTTGTGTAGGGGAGATTTATTTTGACACTATGGCTTCAGCTTGGGAGGTTATAGAGTGGGCCCAAGAAACTAGCTATTGAGTGGGAATAAGAGACTAGTGAATAGTCCATTGTCCTCAAAATTGAATTTGACAAGGCTTATTATCAAGCAGACTAATCATTCATTTCATAGATGTTGATTTGTTTAGGTTTTTTCCCACATGGTGTGGAAATGGTGAATACTCTTTTCACCAATGCCTCTTACTTTTCCTCAATCAATATTTCCTTATCACCATGGACTATGTTACATCATTCCATTCATTGAGGCTTCACCATATCTCCTTATCTATATGTAATGACGAAAAATGTTTGAGGTTATATGTTGGAGTTTGCTCAAATTTTAGGTCATATTTGAGTCATTCGAATTCCAATTTGTTTTGGGATGGATAATAACCACTTTGTTGATGATTATATTCTCTCACTGAGTGTTGAGTGGGGATTAGTTGATTGAGTCTATGCTTTCTTGGAAATGTTTTGTGCTACTTTAGGATCTATGGTCAACAACCACAACACTGACCTATTGGTTGGTTGACTTCGATGCACCACTAGATTGGATTCCTTTTTCTTGGACACATATCTAGATTGGGGTTATTGTGAGGTACCTAGGTATTCCCTTTCAGTTCCTTTGATCTCTTGTAGCCATGTGTGATTTTTTTATTCAAACACTTTATAGAAAGATTCACCTCTGGAATCATAAAAAACTCCCTTTTGCTAGGAATCTAACTATTGTTGGATCATTCTTCATGTCTCTCATCTTTATTGTGCATATTGTTGGTTCTCTAATAGGACCCATTTTCAATAGTTAGACCAGATTTTGTATTCTTACTTATGGTCAAAGTATAGTGTCTAGATGGGTCTTCCATTGGTTCCTTGGGATGTTGTCACTATGCCCAAGGATGAGGGGTGTCTTGGTATGACTAATGTTGCGACCTATGGAAATATTATTGAGTCAAAGTGGATGGTGAGATATTTATAGGGTTCTACTAATTGAAAATTTTTGTTTCAACATTGGGTTATGTCTACCCAGCATTAAAGTTGAGTAAGAAGAGTTTTTGGGTTATGTCATAACATTTCTACTTCCCACTTGTTTTAGGTTTGTGGATCCCTCATTTTTCAAAGAAGTTTTTCCACATGGAGGGATATTGCAAGCTTGATATATTGGAATTGGGAGGTAATTTCAGTGGGTTCTAGTTTATTAGCATGTTTGGAGTTGGTGTGTTCAGAAGACATGTTTTGTGTAGATGCCTCAATTTCAATCTCAAATATTGAGTAAGAAAGTTACATTCTTTTGGAGATATTTTCACGATTCATCTACCCATAGGTGGAAGAAGTAGTGACCTATTATTGTTACACATCAAAATTACTCACTTCAATAGTGTCGCAAGTGTTGTCATTACCAGTTTTGTAAGTTTCACATCTTGACCACAAGTGTCGCAAGTGTCATACTGTCATCTTGCCTATGTCGTGCCTCTAAAGACATCACAAGGACACTTAAGACACCTCAAAGACTAGTATTAAAGAAGAGAAATCAATTGACAAGGAGTACAAGCATTTTTCCACTGAAAAGCAACTCAAAAGTCAATTTTCGAAGGGAGTGCTCCTCTATGCTTTGTTAGGGAGCGTTGGTGCTCTATACCCTCTTCTAGGGGAGAATTCCAATGCTCTATGTCCATTTTGAGGGAGTGCAGGCCTTTTTTGGGCGAAATTTGGTTTGTTGGAGGAAATCAGGGAAGAATCCCCTCAATATCTGAAGGTGGTTGGATTTGTATCTGAGGTCAAGGCATGATCTTAGGGGAGATCCGCAACTGAAGGAGAGGAATCCTCAAATTATCCCAAATATCTCTCAAGTGGTTAGGTCTCTCCAAGCCTATATAAGGAGGCCTCTTCATGGTGAAAGGAGAGATGGAGATTGAGAATTACACCAAACTTATGATCCCATAAGTGAGATGCCATTGAAGCATAATCAATGTTGATTACTTGAGCAAAGGGGTTGGACAAGGAGAGTTGGAAGAAGTTGTTGCACCTTCATCAAAGGATTGTAAGTACTCTTCATTTTTTCTCATTAATATACATATACACTTGGCCTGTTTATTTCAAGTTTGTGTTTGTTCCACATAAACTTGTCTCTAGTAGATAGATCAAGTTGTTGGAAATGCCCTGTCAACTAGTGACATTAAGGTTGGTAAGAAGAAGACAACTGTCAAATTTCCTTTCATGTTATGAAAAGGTGATCATTATTCTCACCTTTGTCCTCGTATGGATGAGGCTTCTTCTCTTTTGGAAAAACTTCAAATTCCAAAAGGTTATCGTAAGCTTTCTCCAAGCCCATCGTTAGTTGATGGACTAGTCAATCCGGTTCCATCCCCGGTCAATCCAGTTGATTAGGTGGTCAATATAGTTTCATCCTCGTTTGAACCACTCACCAAAGTAGTTGATCCAGTTCCGTCATCGATCAGCCCCACTTTTCATCTGGAAAGTGAAACCCAAGTGACTGATCCATTCCCTTCATTGGTCAGTCCACCCTTCATCTGAAGAGTGTCAAATGGCCGATCTGATTCCACCATTGATCAATCCCACTCCTCCTCTGAAAAGTGTCAAAGTGGTTGATCCGATTCCACCATCGATCAATCCCACTCCTCCTCTGATGAGTGCCAAAGTGGTTGCTCCGATGACTTCATCAGTCAATCCCATTCCTCCTCTGATGAGTTCCAAAGTGGTTTCTCTAGTTACTTCATTGGTCAATCCCACTCCTCCTTTGACGAGTGCCAAAGTGGTTTCTCTAGTTACATCATCGTTCAATCCCACTCTTCCTTTGAAGAGTGCCAAGGTGGTCGATTCGATCACATCATCGATCGATCCTACTCTCCTGCTAGAGATTAAACCCGATTATGCCCAAGTTTTTCTCGTTGAAATAGGATCTACTGTGTCGGGGGGCATTCCTCCTTCTCTTGCAAAAACCCTTCAAATTAATGAGGCCATCCTTTTTGATTGGGGTGTGCTAAATGGACCTCGTCTTCCCTCTCACATGCCTTTCAATATTACAGTAAAAGTTTGTGGTCGGGACATTCCTTATGCACTGATAGATGAAGGTCCATCCGTTAGTATTTTGTCCTCTATTGCTTGGAAATATTTGGGTTATCCTAAGCTTGTTCCAGTTACCCAGACTCTGTTCTCTTTCAACAGAAGAACCAATCACCCTTTAGGGATCCTTCCTCAGTTTCCAGTAACTTTGGGAGGGAAAACTATCTTTATTGATGTTATGGTAGTCCAAGACCCCTTGGATTTCGATTTACTCCTTGGGCAATATTATGTCTATGCCATGAAAGCTATTGTGTCCACTCTTTTTCATGTGATATCTTTCCCGCACAATGGAAGAATGGTGACTATTGATTAATTTTTGTTTGTTGGCCGTGACTTGACCATAATCCTAATGACTTCCCTAAACGGGTCTTATATGAAGTTGGTATCACCCCTGCCACAGGTCAATTATGTGGCGTTGTCTCCCACGACTTCAACTTATGATGATTTGGATCTGGTAGTTGACATGGTGGTCTCTTCGGTAGGGATATTGGAGTTGGATCTCCTTACCCCTGACCAGACCCTCAACATGTGTTCCTTCCAGACAATTCTTCTTCCATCTAGTGAAGATCTCTTGGAATCCATGACCTATTTTTGTCCCTCGACATGTTTTCCTTCTAGAGAATTATCCTCTTGGAAGACATGATCAAGAAGATGTTACGAGCATATTTTTCCTCTCTGTGGCAAGCTCGTTAAAAAATGAAACAGAGGTCATGAGCCTAGTTTTTCTCTCTGTAGAAAGCTCATTAACAAATGAAAGAAATATCTGGGGATTGAACCTAGCACCTTGAGTATAGTTCTTTTCTTGTGTCAAGATCGTTAAAATATGAAATAGTCACCTCTCCTATCAGTTTGAGTCTTTCACCAGATCTTGTAGTTGTTAATTCGAGTCTTTCGTTAGCTCTCATATTTGAACTTCTTTTCATCCACCTATATCCGTTTTCTCCATCTAGTACAAAAATTGGTGACAACCTCAAAGTCAGTGAATGAATTGAAGCTTGGGGGGAATTTCTCCACCCTTTCATGATCATTCTAGAGTTAAGCCACCAACTTTTCAATCTGGGGGCATACCGAGTTTAGTCTTTGTTCCTTCTCATGCTTGTAAATACATGAGAATATAACTGGGTAAAATTTTATCTCTTTTTTGGACCCGCATGGAAAAACAAAAAAGGAGCCCCCTGGAGTTGTCTTTAAGCTCTTTTCAGAATCTCTAAACATGAAAAGATTGTCAATTGATCTTGGTTGCTTTCCCACTCGTTAAAAGGTTTAAAAGGGCGTCTTTAGAGTGATAATTTATCTCTTTTTCCGCCTCGCGAGACTAATATTACAAAAAAGTACCACACTAGATTCATATTTAAGTTCTTTTCAAACTCTCTAAACCTAAAAAATCACCGAGTCTACCTTCTCTGGACTCATTAAAAAATCATACATTGAAGGGCCCATACAGGACCCAACCCTTACTTCTTCCAGTTCGTTAAACAAAGGAAGAGGGACTTACCAAAGGTGAGTTATATTGAGCATGTGTTACCCTCCTTGAGCTCGTTAAATTAAAAAGAGGTACTCGTCTATCTGGATGGGGGAAAAATTGAAGGAAACAAGCCAAACATTTTTTTAGAACACTACCAGTAACTCTTATGGTTGCCCTTGAACACGACACTTTGTCTTTGCACACATTTCAATATGTTGAACCTCTACATTGAACTAATCCTCTAAGTTTTCTTACTCCTTTGGGTCACTAGACGAAAGTCACAGTGTCCACTACATCATCATGTTTTGGTCCATGTCATGTTTTTGTTTTTGTGCCTCAGTGTTCAAGGGAAGTATCTGCCTCGAGATTCAGCCATCATAAATATCTTGTTTCAATACCTATGTCAATCCATGTTCATTTTATCTACCAATTTACATCTCTGTGTCAGTTTCCTGTCGTTGATGGGGGATACATCAAGGCCCTCCTACGATGGGTCTATTCTTGTCGAATTTATCACATTATCCAGGAACTAGACTTAGAAACCAGTTAGTACTTTGGGACCTACATGCCTCAATGGCAGGCCTCCTCATGTCCGATAGTAGGTTTACATCATTGACCTCTGATCAGATGATTCCATGGATGTTTGACTTTAGCTCATCTATTCACATTCCCTGGAATGTAATAGGGTACCTTGGGAATCATTGACATCAATGGTGATTTCCCTCGCGCTTGTTAACAGTTTACGTCATTGACCGGTAATCAAGTGGTTTCTGCCATGTTCGACATCAGGAAATCTATTCACATGGTTATATTTGTACTACATCGGGATTGGTAAGAAGACCTTGGGTTGAGTCATTCACTCTGATATATACTTTACCCATGTTGCGACGGAGTTTCTCTTGAATATTGACACATAGATCCACTTTGTATTGGTCAGTGGCTATGTCTTGTCATCTCATATATCCACAATGTATTTTTCATGGCTATGATCAGTTCATGTCATGGAAGTATAGATCCACATTGTATGTTTAGTGGCTATACCTTTTTGTCAATATAATTATGGATTTGCAGTGTATTCTATGGTGGCCACACATGAAAAATTCTTTATCACTCAAGCATAGATATGCCTGCCTTGGGTTTGAAACATGTCATAATATTTGTTTGATGGTTGTGTGCATCTTCTTCCAGGTTCTCTACATCTATACCATTTCTCGAAATAGTATACAAAGTACTTCATTCATCATCGTCTTCTGACTTCACACCTTAGGGGGAAATCTATTACACATCAAAATTACTCACTTCAATAATGTCGCAAGTGTCATCATTACACGTGTTGTAAGTGTCGCATCTTGTCCGCAAGTGTCACATCTTGACCAAAAGTGTCGCAAACATCATACTTCCATATTTTCTATGTCGTGCCTCTAATGACATCATAAGGACACTTAAGACACCTCAAAGAATAGTCTTGAAGAAGAGAAATCAATTGACCAGGCGTACAAGCTTTTTGCCACTAAAAAGCCACTTAAAAGTCAAATTTTGAAAGGAGTGCTCCCCTATTCTCTATTAGGGAGCATTGGCTCTCTGTACCCTCTTCTAGGGGAGCGTTCCAATTCTCTATGTCCCTTTTGAGGGAGCGCTGGCCTTTTTTGGGTGAAATTTGGGTTGTTGGAGGAAATCAGGGAAGAATCCCCTCAATATCTAAAGGTGGTTGGATTCGAATCTGAGGTCAAGGCATGATCTTAGGGGATATCCACAACTGAAGGAGAGGAATCCTCAACTTATCCCAAATATCTCTCAAGTGGTTAGGTCTCTCCAAGCCTATATAAGGAGACCTCTTCATGGTGAAAGGAGAGATGGAGATTGAGAATTACACCAAACTTATGATCCCATAAGTGAGATGTCATTGAAGCATAATCAATGTAGATTACTTGAGCAAAGGGGTTGGACAAGGAGAGCTAGAAGAAGTTGTTGCACCTTCATCAGAGGATTGTAAGTACTCTTCATTTGTTCTCATTAATATACATATATGCTTGTCATGTTTCTTTCAAGTTTGTGTTTGTTCCACATAAACTTGTCTCTAGTAGATAGATTTGTATTTGAGCTAATCTCAGTAGAATAGGAAGCTTGGTGTATCTTTATTTGTTCTACAAGACCTGTCGAGGAGCTTGGGATTGAAGCTCAAATTGGACTTTGCAAGGACAAACACCATTTAAAAAGGTACACTTTTCTTCTTCCTCTTCATTCATTATCTTAATTAGATCTAAAAGGATGTCAATGACCAATGATAGCACCCTTTTTGTATTGGTTTTAGGGTCTAGATACCAAGAGGGAATTCGCTTGTCCACAGGAGGATTCACCTGTAACATCTAGCATACATGCTTTGTACACTATTGTATTTTTAGTTTGGTGTGTCTTTTTCTTTTGCGTGCTCGAGTTTTTTCCTTAGCCACTTATACTGTGTCTTGTGTTTTCATGCACAGATGACATCTTCCTTTCCCACTTTTGTAGGTTTTGCAGATGGCGCTAGTTGACATACCCATAACGTTTCTTATGCAACTTGGGTCATTTACCACTCTGATGAGTTGTTGAGTTCCAGAGGTATTTTCTTAGGATCGGAAACTAACAACATGGAAGAATATCATGCTATCATCGGACTTTTAACTGAAGCCTCCTCCCTAGGCGTTTCTCGCATGATTTTCAGCCTAGACTCCCAACTCGTGGTCTATCAATTTAACCGAATATACGCTATTTGCAATCCTATCCTACTATGTCTCCACTTACGAGTTCATCGTCTTAAACGAATGTTTGATTTTATTGAATACAGACACATACCAAGAGATATCAATACCATTTTGGATTCGCTAGCTAATTACATCATGGATAGGTATATCGCATATAGATAAGTTTTCATAAAGGAAATAAATCACATCACATATCATCATGCAAAATAAAACACATCACATAAAAGACATCATTATTTGCAAATCATTTGGCACTGTAAAAACTCAGAAATGTATATATATACGACGTGACTGAAAAAGTTTGATTACATAAAAAATGGTACATAGATAGGAAAAATGTGGGTCCTCACACCCATAAACATCATACAGACTATCCAATCATCAGGAAGATCCTAATCTCCCTGCATCACATTATGTTGCGAGTAACATATCATTGCATGGGGTATTTGCCTCAGTAGAGAGTTAAGACTCTCAGACACTCCCACAGTGTGTCTTTGTAGATGTAGTGGCACTTCCCACCTCCTAAGAGGATGGATTCCCATCGTGAGACCTTGGAGGTTCCTTTCAACCTCTTGGAGACCTCCTGCTTCTACCCCTTGATCCACTGCTATCTGAGCATCTTCGCGACGTCCCAATGTTGGTATCTTTGACGGACATGTTTCTCCTCTATCTGCATGATGAAACGAAATGTTTGTTAAAGACTCTTCTATGTACCCTAAAAAAATTATAACATTCAAAAATAAAAAAAAACTTGACAAGATTAGTTTGGTTTTTTACCTGACGCATCCCAATCCTCGCCTTCTAGAGGAACCAAGTCCATGTTGCCCCAGAAATCTACTCCGGTGTATGGAAAATATTCTATCATAATCAATTGGCATCTCAGCCAAGCGAAGAAATCACCGGTGAATCTACACTCTAAATCTGGGTCTAGTCTCGGAGACAGGCTGGTCCACCACTCCATATGTGGTTCTCCCACTGGTCGTACTGCTAATTCAATCTGAGGTTGCATCCTAGGAATTTTTTCTAAGATGAAAGAAACAAAGAATGAACCATATATGAACTACTTATGCTACCCTGATCTGCATCTCGTAATATGTTCCTTCATGTGGTGAAGAAATCTTGTGCTCCAGTTAAACAATGTTGGCTCTAGACACTGTAAACCATAGGCCACCTGTGATATTGAAACTAGGTGTTCTCTCATACTTCCCGCTATACTCGTAATGGAAAACAGAATGGATCGAAGAGATAGATCCCTGACATCTTTGATCGCAATTCTGCCAACCACTAGTCTCGCTCCTGGGACACAATGGTTTGCCAGATACTCATCCACAGGCACGGGAAGTGCTCGTTATCCGGTTAAAAATATGGGAGCCCCTCTTTTTGGGAGACCAGTTATGAATTACACATCTTCCAACTCAATGGTAAGAAGTTTCATTCCCACTTGGAATCCTTGTTCTGCAACGTTCCACAACCCGATCATATTCTCAAGAAGAAGGACCTCTTTCTTCATTTTTTGCATTTTGACATATTTGAGGAGACCGCAATTCCTCAACACGGATATCGATCGAGGAATTTGAAAAGTGGCCACATCATCGAGCTCATTCTCTCTTTCTTTCCACTCAAGCATGATTGTTGTCGAAATCACCTGCATCAACAATCAAAATTTTCATTAAAAATCACATTTTCGACAATTTTTGGGCAATTTTCAAAACTTTAAAAAATGATTGTTTTCTCTTGTAAAATACCAATGCCCTCTTTGAATGAACATAAATATGCCAACACACCCTCACATTATCCATCAAGCATTCAAAAGTTAAAAAAAAAAAAAAACTCTTCATGTTTTGAGCATGCACTGGCCGTTTTTGTGTAATTTTTCTTGTGGTTTTTTGGGTACCTCCCTCATAACCACTACATCATAGCGTTGTTGTACCATTCATTGAATAGAAGGGTCATTTTCCAAGTCATTCAACACTCCCCCACGACTTTTAGAGGAGCGTCGAGATTTTTGGGCGCTTGGCCTAACCCAGGGCATCGATTTTTATAAATAATTATTACCTTAAAAGAAAATGTGAACCATACAAATGAAAGAAGGGAAGAAGAGCACCAACCTGGTCCAAACAGTGAGGAAAATGGTTGACCGTAGCTCTGACACTGAGCAATGCAAGATTCACCCCCAAAGCACAAATTCTCCACTGCTACAAATCTTAGCACAAATGAAACGGTAAATGACAATTTTTACCCCATTTTACTATTATACATTTCATTTTTTTCCTAAAGATATAGTTTTTGGGTTTTTTTTAAATATTTTGGAGGCCTTATTAATCCACTGGAATGCAGTTTTGACATTATTGACAAGTTTCAGAGTAGTTTTGTTTGTTTTTTATCTTGTCACTTTTACGAGCATAGTCTTAGTTCGTTCTTAAGCTAAAAAATATAAGAATGCGTCGGGTAAATGTTTATCTCTTTTTCGGACCTGCATGGCTAAATGAAAAAGGAGCCCCCTGGATTCTTCTTTAAACTCTTTTCAGACTCTCTAAACATGAAAAGATTGTCAAGTGATCTTGCTTCCTTTCCCACTTGTTAAAAGGTTTGAAAGGGAATCTTTCGAGTGATAATTTATCTCTTTTTCGGCCTCACAAGACTAATATTACGAAAAAGGACAACATTGGAGTCATCTTTAAGTTGTTTTCAGACTCTCTAAATATGAAAACCATAAAGTTTACCTTCTCTAGACTCGTTAAACATTCATACATTGAAGGGCTCATATGAGACCGAACCCTTACTTCTTCCAGTTCGTTAAATAAAGGAAGAGGGACTTACCAAAGGTGAGTCACACCGAGCATGTGTTACCCTCCTCGAGCTCATTAAATTAAAAAGAGGTACTCATCTATCTGGATGGGGGAAAAATTGAAGGAAGCAAGCCAAGCAATTTTTGAGAACACTACCAATAACTCTTACGGTCGCCCTTGAACACGACACTTTGTCTTTGCACACATTTCAATCCGCTAAAACTCTGTTGAACCAATCCTATGAGTTTTCTTACTCCTTTGGGTCACCCGACGAAAGTCACAGTATCCACTGCATCATCATGTTTTGGTCCATGTCATGTTTCTTTTGTTGTGCCTCAGTTTTCAAGGGAAGTATCTGCCTCGAGATTCAGCCATCACAAATATTCTTGTTTCAATATCCATGTCACTCCATGTTTGTTTGATCCACCATTTACATCTCTATGTTCATTTCATGTCATTGATGGGGGACACATCAAGGCCCTCCTTTGATGAGTCTATTCCTATCGACTTCAGAACAATATCCAGGAGCTAGACTTAGAAACCGTACTTTGGGACATGCATGCCTCAATGGAAGGCCTCCTCACATATGACAGTAGGTTTACATCATTGACCTCTGATCATATGATTCCACATATGTTTGACTTCAGCTCATCCATTCACATTCATTGGAATGTACTAGAGTACCTTGGGAATCATTGACATCGATGGTGATTTCCCTCACACTTGTTAACGGTTTACCTCATTGACCAGTAATCAAGTGGGTTCTACCATGTTTGACATTAGGACTTCTATTCGCATGGTTATATTTGTACTACATCAGGATCGGTAAGAAGACCCTGGGTTGATTTATCACTCATATATATACTTTTCCCAGGTTGCAAAGGAGTTCTTTTGAGCTATGACACATATACTGTCACATAGATCCACTTTGTATTGGTCGTGGCTATGTCTTGTCGTCTTGTAGATCCACTGTGTATTCTTCATGGCTACGATCAGTTTAGGTCATGGGAGTATAGATCCACATTGTATCTTCGGTGGCTATACCTTTTATCAATATAGTTATGGATCCGCAGTGTATTTTATGGTGGCCATACCTAAAAAGTATTTATCACTCAAGCATAGGTATGTCTGCCTGGGGTTTGAAAAATGTCACAATATCTAATTGATGGTTGTGTGAATATTTTTCCAGCCTCTCTACATCCATAACCTTTCTCGAAAAAGTCTACAAAGTACTTCAGTAATCATCGTCTTCTAACTTCACACTTTGGGGGGCAATCTATTACACATGAAAATCACTCATTGCAATGATGGCTAGTGTCGTCGTTACAAATATCTCAAGTGTCTCATATTGGTCGCAAGTGTCGCAAACATTATATTATCTATGCTGTCTCTCTAACGACATCGTAAAGACACTTAAGACACCTCAAAGACTAGTATTGAAGAAGAGAAATCAATTGACAAGGAGTACAAGCCTTTTTCCACTGAAAAAGCCACTCAAAATTCAAATTTGGAAGGGAACACTCCCCTACATACTGTCAGGGAGTGTTGGCGCTCTGTACCCTCTTCTAAGGGAGTGTTCCAACGCTCTGTGTCCCTTTTGAGGGAGCGTTGGCCTTTTTTGGGCAAAATTCGGTTTGTTGGAGGAAATCAGGGAAGCATCCCCTCAATATCTGAATGTGGTTGGATTTGAATCTGAGGTCAATGCATGATCTTAGGGGAGATCCAAAACTAAAGGAGAGGAATCCTCAACTTATCCCAAATATCTCTCAAGTGGCTAGGTCTCTCCAAGCCTATACAAGGAGGCCTCTTCATGGTGAAAGGAGAGATGGAGATTGAGAATTACACCAAACTTATGATCCCATAAGTGAGATTCCATTGAAGCATAATCAGTGTAGATTACTTGCGAAAAGGGGTTGGAAAAGGAGAGCTGGAAGAAGTTGTTGCACCTTCATCAGAGGATTGTAAGTACTCTTCATTTGTTCTCATTAATATACATACATGCTTGGCCTGTTTCTTTCAAGTTTATGTTTGTTCCACATGAACTTGTCTTTAGTAGATAGATCTATATTTGAGCTAATATCAGTAGAATAGGAAGCTTGTGGTATCTTTGTTTGTTCTACAAGACCTGTCGAGGAGCTTGGGATTGAAGCTCAACTTGGAATTTGTGAGGACAAACGCCATTTTAAAAAGGTACACTTTTCTTATTCCTCTTCATTCATTAGCTTAATTAGATCTAAAAGGATGTCAATGACCAATGATAGCACCCTTTCTGTCTTGGTTTTAGGGGTCTAGATACCAAGAGGGAATTCGCTTGTCCATAGGAGGATTCACCTCTAACAAGATAATCGATGGATTACCCTTGACTATGCTTCTATTATGGAATTGAGGTGCCTTAGTATAGAGCCTAAATTCTAAAAATTGATTATTACGATGTCAGAGACTTTTTGGAGAGATTGGGGTTGGATTTTTGGCTATATTCTTCCCTAGTATGATTTATATTGTTTGTATGCATTGCTTCATCAGGTTCATCCTTTAACATTGTTCCTCAATGTGAAATAGGTTTCCGCTGATGTGAAGGAAAGATGGGTAATTTAGCTTCACAGTGTATGGTCTATGTGACCCTCTTATAAGCTTTGATCCTTTGCATGGTTGGAAATTTATCAGGGGATTCCATATAAAGCTTAGTTGGCCAAGAGTGGGATTTTGAATGAGATTCATCTAGTCTCTTACTACTCATATATCATGAAACATATTTTTGGGGAGTATTTGTTTTCTGAATAGTGCTTATGATATGTTGAGGACCAATAATTAACTTGTTTTTAGGACAAGTTGCATTGACATGATGTTGTGTTTGGAAATGGAATCTTTCTTATTTGTTTTACTTTCATTGAGACATGAAAATGTGTTGAAATTATGATTATACTAAGAGGGGTGGTTGTGAATCAATATAATATAACTTTTACTTTATTTAACCATGCATCAATCATTCATTAGTTGAGAAAAAATAATCACATATAAACTCAAATTAAAATACACCAAGTTTAACATGGAAACCCAATAGGAAGAAAATGATAAAACTTATATCTATAAACTCATGTAGGAACCAACCTATTGTTACAATATTTGCAGGTACCAACCTGCTGGAGACACTTATCCCCTTAGTCAAGAACTAACACAGTAGCACCTATAGGCACCAACCTACTAGAGATACCAATCTCTTTAGTTGAGCACCAACTCAACAAGATATTGTGTAGGCACCAACCTATTGAAGACACCAATCTCCTCATCTAAGGATCAACTCAGTAAGACCTACATAGAAGCCATTCCAATATCTTCATACACATAGTACTTCTGACTTCACATGCATGTTTCATACTTCATACATAGTTTCAAACCCTAGTCGCATTTATTCTTCATGCTCTAGCAAGCCTCATGACATCATTCCAAAAATGTGATCCCATACTACAACATTAAAACCTCAAAATAATTCACTTTGTAACATCACAAACCCATATTACTTCATAGTGCACCTTAAGAAACAGAAAAAACCCAAGAAAATCCCTCAAAATTCTCTTACACACCTTTATATCATAAAAAGACACCCTAGCTCCTTTAGCACATATCATATCTCTTATGTGTACCTCAGACTTGATCTATTGATTAGATTCTCTACAAATGCACACATATATCATGTATTTATAGTATTTTTTCCTCACTTTTAGGGTCGACCTGTAAATATTGACTGAGCCGACCTGATTTTTTTGGCTAGGTTGTCGGGCACAAAAATTCATATCTCCTCATTCCTAAGGATTTAGAGGAAATTACATATACCAATGGAAAGGTATCAGAATAATATTTCAAACAATATAACATATGCTCCCATTTGAGATAGTTATTTATGGTAAAAACTCCTTCAAATATAGGGTATCCAAACTGATCATCAAAAATCCAAAAATGATATTTCCAACAATGTCCATATTGTAATATTTATCTTGAACAATTGTATTCTCCCATGTCTTTGACATTAATGACAAAATTATTTCCAGCAATCTCCCCCTTTGTCATTGATGGAAACCCTTATTCAATTCTTACACTCCCCATGTCTGCAACTTTCCTTGTGTTTGCAATTCTTCCTCTGTCTGCAACTTCTCTGCCTTTGACATCAATGGAAAAGGGATGCTCCCTTTAAGTTTGTCATTCTCGTTATTGGCAAGATGAGAGGGATATCATTCCTAGATTATATCTAAGATATTCAAATGTGTCTGTCGGAAGGGGTTTGGTAAAAATATTTGTAACATGTTATTTGGTGGTAATGTATTCCATCTTGACACTTTTCTCAGCTACCTATTCTCTTAAGAAGTGGTACTTGATTGGAATATGCTTCTTCTTTGATTTCATAACAATATTCTTTGAAATGTTGATTGCACTTGTGTTGTCATAGATGATTGATATTGGTTGATCATATTCTACCTTGATATCCTTCAATGTTTGTTTCATCCAAAAGAACTTGTGTGAGACATGTTTTTGTTGCAATATATTCGACTTTTGTTGTGGATAGAGAGATTGAAGTGTGCTTCTTGTTGAACCATGATACTAGATAGTTTCCTAGAAAGAATGCTCCTCCATTGGTACCTTTATTTTCATCAATACTTCCTTCCCAATCTACATATGTATATGATGTTAGAGTGAAGTCCTTACTTCTTTAATACCACAAGACAAAGTCCAATGTGCCTTTGAAATATTTGAATATTATTTTTACTTCTTGCACATGTGTCTCCTTTGGTGAAGATTGAAATATTGCAACCAATCCTAGTTCTTTCATGATGTTTGTCCTTGATGTTGTCACATATAGTAGGATGTCAAGCATTAGCATGCACATTGTTTGATTTTCTTCTAGAGATTCAACATATTTGCTTAACTTTCATCTTATGATCATGGGTGTACTAATAGGTGCACAGTCTTCCCTTCCAAATTTCTTCAACATTTCCTTGATATATTTGGTATGAGAAATAAATATTCATTTTCTAAATTGAGAAATATGCAACCCTAGAAATAATGAGAATTCTCCAAGCGTGGACATCTCAAATTCTTTTTGCATTTCTTATGCAAACATTTGGCTTGTTCTATTAGCATTACTTCCAAAAATGATATCATCCACATAAACCACAATGATTAATATATATTCATTGTCTATTTTGATGTAAATATTGTTATCTACCACTCCTCTTTTGAAACCTTATTGTTGTAGGTATTTTTCAAGTCTTGAATACCAATCTTTGGGAGCTTACTTTAGTCCATATAGTGTTTTCTGCAATTTGTATACATAATATTCGTTGTTTGGCAATTGAAATCCTTCTGTCTATTCAATATATACTTCTTCTTCTATATTTCCATTTAGAAAGGTTGACTTCACATCCATTTGATAAAATTTGAAGTTCTTGAAACATAAAAATTCCAAAAACATTATAACTGCCTCTAATCTCACAACTAGAGAAAAGGTTTCTTCAAAAGTCAATACCCTCAACTTGAGCATACCCTTTATAAACCAATCTTGCTTTATTTATTACTACTTGTCCACCTTCATCCAATTTGGTTTTGAAGACCCATTTGGTGGCAATAACATTATTTTCTTTGGGTCTGGGTGTTGGGCAATAGGGTCAAACACAACATGAAATAAAGAACACAATATTGTATAAAATCAAAGAGGAACAACAATTTTGAAGATAAAGGGTGGTGTCTAAAGACACCATTACAACACTTAAGAAAATCACACTTTAATAATAAAATCATAGTGCATGTTTCACATCTTGATTTGCATCCAAATCATATCCAATTGTTGGGATGGTCGATCCACCTCCAAACTATCTTTGACTATTGGTTGAATGTTCAATCGAAAAGAAAATAGACTAATCAAACAGCGTGTAAGTGTTCTAGTAAATCACTCGACTGAATGTATTCATATGTGGGTTGACCACTCGATCGAATGTCTTCAAATGTGGGTCGATCACTCGACCGACTAAACCCAGGAGATGTGTGATTAACCATCAATTATTGATGTTCCAACACCCTCGTATCAAAACATATTTATGCATATTTGGGAGCTGAAATTATGTGATTATGAAACCCCCCCATAATTGCAGCTTCCTAAAGCCCAAGAATCATGTTGATCTTGATAAATCTTTCTTTACCTAAAGGTTTGGTGAAGATATGAATTACTTGATTTTATGTTCTACAATATTCAAGAGAGACAATGTTCGCATGAACCAACTATCTCAAATAAAGAGCATGGATCTCATCATGCTTCATCTTATAGTGGGAAACGTGATTTTCAACCTTCTGTATAGCACACTGGTTATCATAGTAGATTGTAGTCGAGGTATGAATGAGAAGACAAATTTATCCCAAAATTTAGTGAATTCATACTTCTTTAGTACCTTCTTGAACATCACCATGATATTTTGCTTCCATAATAGACAAAGAGACTACCTTATGTTTCTTGCACGACCACACCAACAATACAGTGCTATAGTGAAACATATAGCCAGAAGTGGACTTCTGATCATCATTGTCATTAGCCTAGTCGAATTCGGTGAATCCAACTAATGAATTTGAACTTTGAAAATACTTGATACCAAAATAAGTGGTACCCTTGATATATCAAAAAATTATTTTTATTTTTTTCCAGTGGCTTTCTTTGGGGTCCTAAATAAATCGAAAAACCACACTAACAGCAAAGGAAATGTCGAGCCAACTATGAGTAAGATAAAGAAGACTATCGGCTGATTGTCAATAGAGAGTAGCATCAATTGTAGGTGTTTGACATGTTTTGGTAAGATTTACTCCAAACTAAAAAGGAAAATGACAAGGTTTGCAGTCAACCATCTTAAAATGTGTCAACAGATCCATCACATATTTAGACTGACAAATGAAAAATCCATCACATAGTGGTAATACTTGAAGACCCAAAAAATAATGTAGAGTACAAAGATTTATCATATCAAAGGAGTCAACAAGTTGTTTATTCAATACTAAGGATGAGATCAATATTGTTTCCAATAATCAATAAGTCGTCTACATATACAACAACAATCAAGGTGTCTCCATTGGTATGGAGTACATACAAGCTGTGATGAGATTCACGTTGTCTGAAACCAAGTTGAAGAAAGAAATTGTTGATCTTAGAATACCAAGCTCAGGGAGCCTGATTCAAACCATAAAGTGAATTATTGAGTCGATAAACCAAAATTGAATCTATCACAAAACCAAATGGTTCTTCCATGAAAATTTGTTCAGGTAGGTCTCTATTAACACTCTGTAAAAAAATTCGCCTAATAAAACAAATGACAGAGGTAACCTACAAACCAACTTTAGAGTTGGGTACTATCTTGCTCAGCTCAGTGAGGGATCTCTCTTGTCACTTGGTCTTTAATAGATGAGTTTTCTTTAACAAATCACTAGATAGGTTTTGTTGCTTTGAAGGGTTTTTAATAATTTTTGTTGGAAAGGAAGGGGAGGGACACTTAGAGCTATGGAGTCAAAATTCTAGAAACGAATAGAAACAATGACTGGTTAGTAGAAATATCCAGAGGATAACGGGTAAATGAGGAGATAAATTTGAGTTATAAATTGTAGTTTGCAGATTGTAAGAAGAAAAGAAAAACATACAATTGTATCAAAGCATTAAATAAAATGAATTCTGACATGGTTAGGAAGAACTTAACACAATTTAAATTGCTTCAGCCGAGAGCATCAAAAGATGAATTATGGGCCTTTAACTATCCAATTTAAACATAACTTAGTGAAAATGAAATTTAAGTACACATGAAATACATACGAAGAAATAAGACGAAACTCAGATCACCGCCATTAGAATCTTTTCATGGAAAATTTAGGACATCTCCATGTGTATTCTATTCAGCTTCATAAAATTACATTCAAGTTCCAGATAGCTAAAATTGTTCCCTTGCACTTCTTCCAAACCCATAATACATTTGGAACTCCTAAAATTTATACAAGATGAGTTCCTTTGGTTTGAAACCAATTACAATGATTAAAATGAAACGTCCCAGTTTGAAACCGATTATAATGATTACAGAGAAACATTTCGGTTTTGAAACCGATTACAATGATTAATATAAAATGTTTCGATTTGGGAACCGATTACAATGATCAACAAGGAAATTTTCTTGATCAAGATTCTGGCTTCTCTGGTGTTACAGTCCCTTTCCTTGCCACTTGCTCTGCTCTGGTCTTCTACGTGATCTTCCACCTTTAGTGACATATGGACATCATCTATTGGGCCCTAGAAAACTGCATTTTGTCTTCCCCAACCTAATTATTTCCTTCCATTGCAAGTCAGAAGTAATATCATAATCTGTCATTTCCTTTATCAGAATTTCGAATTCAATGCAAGAAGCATATGACATCACTGGAAATCCAAGCTTGACTTCTTTGAACTGATTCAAAATTTCAAAGTCTATAATCAGATGCTCAACTAATGTATCTCCTTTTAGATTTTCCTCCAGGGTTTCAAAATTGAAATGATCCATTATGATCTGAGTCAAACGAGAATTTTTTTCTTCCCGATCATAAAATTTTCCCTTTCCATCCCAAAATGGTGGAAGTCCTTTGATAAACAATTCTTTGAAAAAATCCTCGAACTCCTGTACACTTTGCTCCATCCGTGTTGCCTTGGTTTGGACTGATTTCAACAGGTTATGTTTAGAAATAACCCTCCTGGCCCAAATAGTCAATGTAGTTTTTTCTTTAACCCCAATAGTCTGAAGGTCTGCATTAGGAACACCGTTGAGTAGATTTATCACATTTTGGGGCCATTCTGATGGTTTCTTTGCTAAAGTTTCATTCACAACAATGCACATGTTTATGGGTGTGATGACTATAATATGTTTATTCTTAATGAAATTCAAATATACTCTGAACTTAGTAGCTTCAACAACTATAGAGTCCCAGATGATATGCTTTCCCCCCTACAACAAACCTTTTCTTCTTAACCTCATCTTCAATTTGTCTATTCTTTCTTGCAAGTCTTCATTCCATTTTTGAAATTGAGCTACCTTTTTATCCTTTGACTGCAATTCTTGCTTCAATTCCTCTATGCTTCCTTTCATCCCTTTGATTTTTCCTTCTTTCAATATGACTTGTGACATAGCTTAGACAAGTCCTTCAATGTTTGAGCCAAATTTTTTAGTAGGAGCTACAACCACAGCCTTGTTTAGAAATTTTGTCTGCTCTTATGACCATTTCACCTTTTGTTGTTCTAGATACAATACCCTAGCCTTGTAGTTCAATGTCTCTTGATGAAGTGTTTCATTTTCCTGTTCTAGAGCAACCAATTCTATTATTTGTGGATTCTCTATATCATAAATTTTCAATTTATTCTTCAAACTTTCAATTAATTTGTTTTTCTCATCCAATGAGGATTTCAACCCTTGGGGGCCTTCAAATTCCAACCTCTTGACCCGAGTCTGCCAAGCTCTGCTAGATTCCTTTTTCTACCTCAACTGTCCTTCCAATTTCATTGCTTAAGCCGATAGCTTTGAATTCTTTAGGCTTAAAATCAAGTAATCAAAATACAACATATCACTGGTATGCTTATGGAATTTGATCTTGTCTGGAGCACTTATGTTGTCATATCTTATCTTATCTCAGAGACTTTGTCTTTGTCTGCAACTGCAATGTTAAAGGTCCTCTTTTCAACATCCCTTACTATGAACAGAGAAGATTTATGCTGAGAAATATTTTCCACTTCAGGGACTAAATCCCTCATCTCACCCAGAGCCATGTTTCCCTTCTCAGCATATTTTTTCGCCAAATATTCTTTAGATTGATAAACTGCCTCACATTTTTTTATCAAAGATATATTTCTTGTTGCTAAAGGTTCGTCATTTTCCTTCACTTTGGAGTTTACTTTCTTTTTCAACATATACAGTGCTAGTACCACTTTCCACCATATCTAGATTTACTTGTTCTCTGGGCTCTTTTTCTTCTAAATCCACAATATGTGTTGGCTGTGAAACTTTCATTTTCTTAGGAGCAGTTTGTTGATCACTGATGTCCATGGCCTCTAAACTTATTCTCCTGTTGTAAGCACTTATCTTAGGAACTTTGATTGTCAGCTTCTGAGAAGCTGGTTGTGTTTGACTTTGTTGCAGGGTTGCCTACACTTGTTGTGTTTTAATTGGTCGCAAGATTGCTTCCATATCAACATAGACAGCTATATTTTCCATCTTATCAAAACCCGCAAATTGTTCATGCTCATAGGGGGGCTTTTTTTTCATCAATATTCTCTTGGATATGATTTGTTGTGGATCATATCTTCTTCCCTGTAGCTGTGAAAAACCAAAATCTTTGTGTTTTGCTTGAATTTGAGATAAACATGATCTGGATTTGAAAATAAAAGGGACGATGATAAAAGGGAACTTAAGTTTGGAGGATTTGTGCAATTTCAGGAAGTGATCTGTCTCAAATACAATTATCTTCCTGATGAATTCAAGGGAAAAGATCCTAGGAGTCAGAAAAATGGGCAATAGGTAAGGGGATTCATGACAACCATAAAGCCAGATTACTGTTGAGTGCATGAATAGTACCCAATCCCCCACCCCATTCTCTAGATTTGGTTGTAGATAGCTCCTCGTGTCATCCAAAAATATGAGTAGGCTGGTATTGAGGATCAAACTGTAAACTCTGGACATGACTTTGTTGATGAAGATAAGTAATCTAATCCTTTTACATTCAGTTGACACAAATGTTGCTTCAAAAAATTCTCTCTTGTTGGTTTCCAGGAAAATTCTCAACAGATAGGTGTAGTATCTTAAATGTATTAGAGACTGAAAATTCACTAGTTGTTTATGGATATTATCAGCTAGGAATTGATCAAAACCGATACAGACTGACAAACTAGACTCTTACTTAAAAAGGGTTAAAAGGAAACCGAGCATGACTTAAACCACATATTTTTCATTGTCTAGACCTAAAACTTGACTCAAGAGGGAGTAGATCCATTGGACTTCAATGACCATTATATTCAAATTCATCAGAAAAGACATACCTTCTGAAAAATGTTCAAGTTTGAAAATTGTCTGTAAAAATAGATCTCGAACCTCTGATGGACATTCTCTATATACCCTAATTAACGTTTCTTCATTGAAAGGTTCATAAATTGCAAATAAATACTCTGGTATACCAAGGGACTCTCTAATTGATAGACTCTCTACTCTACACAAGACCTCAGACGCTCATTTATTTACAATGACTCTTTCTTCATGGGAATATTGTTCAGCGCACCAACCTATAAATTCGGGAAATGAGAAAAAAAATTCGACAGCATAAGGGACTATGGTGGCCTCAACTGCTTCAAGGAATGATATACATCTTCCTACCTTATTAGACCGATTAATTCTGGACACAGAGATAGGATAAATAGTGATTTTGGTATAAAAAACATAGGAATCTCAATCGATTAGGGCTTCTTCATTTTCCATGGGATCTTGTTTTGTTACTAAGGTTATGATGGGATCCATGGTTGTGATGAAAAATACCTGGAAACGAGCGGCAATGGTGAGAAATTGGTGTATTGTGTAGTTGCAGGTGAAATATGGTGGTTGCACCAAGGTTTTAACGATCCAGTGTTCGAAATAATAATAAAATAAATGACAAAATTCCCTTTTATACTTTTCCAAATTTCAGGGGCTTGAGAAAAGGGTTTGAGGCAACTCGCTTTTCACCCTAAAATGCACCTGGTGATACCACGTAACCTCGAGAGAAAACCATGGTTTAAATTTTGGGACCACTCTCCAAAATTAACCCTCGTGCAACTTCTTCCCCCGAAATCATTCTCAATAATTTGATATTGAGAAATTATGATATGTGATGTGTTGGGCCCGATCAACTCAACGCTCCTGCTAGATTTATCCCTTCCCTAGTTTATCAGGATTCCAAACCTATTAAGCATCCCGCTAGATCCCTGAAATTTTGATTTCACAAAATAAAAAATTAATGGTGACCAACATGGGCTCCAACTGGGGATGCTATCCTCCCAGCGAGGTAGTAAAGAACAATAGAACAAGTGCCCGCCCATTGGGATTGATTTCACTCATGCGAATAAATCGATCAACAAATTATTTACGAAAATTTGTTTACGTAACTCCAGTTATACTCAACATAAACTTAGGGCCTTTGCCTTAGGATTCATTTTTTGTTGATTTGACTTCAATCATTTCAAACTGAAAAAAAAAATGGTTATATACAATGAAATGGAAAGGATGAAAATTTCTTTAAGTGAGATAATGCTTGAGAAACCTGACTTTCATAGGTCCCCCACCGACGAGATCCCCATTATTTTCCTGTAGAAGATATGCATTATTCCCATGGTACACCACAATTTTGAAAGGTCCCAGCCACAGATGGTAAAACTTTCCATGATTTCCTCTGTCTTAATTCCTGTTATCTCATTTCAACGTCAAATCTCCCACTTTGAAATCATATTCCTTAGTATGCCTGTCAAAATCCTTTTTAATCCTGTCTTGGTGTAATTGAGAGTTGTTGAAGGCTTTCTCTCTTGTTTGTTGAACATTGATTAGTTATTTGTCCTCCTTTGAGTGGCATATGGTTCAACATATTTCTTTTGTAGCAATCTCATCACTGGAAATCCTATTGAAGTAGGAAAAACGGCTTTTTTGCCATACACAATCTGGAAGGGTGAAGTAGCAATAGACTTTTTAGTAGTGATTTTGTCAGCCCATAGTGCATGGGTAAGCTTCTTGTGCCAAGCCTTTTTGTTATCTTGCAACAGATTTTTGATAATTCTGGTCAAACTTTTATTGGATGACTTAGCCAACCCATTACCTTAGGGGTAATAAGTTGTTGAATGGACAAGAGTTATATTGTAATCACTGCAAAACATTTTCATATTTTTGGAATTAAATTTGGTTGCATTGTCTATAATGATTTTAATTGGACAACCAAATCTAGAAAAAATATTGTTTTCCAATATATGTGGCTTTCCTTGTGGGGACTGCTTCAATCCAGTTGGTGAAGTAATTTGTGGTTGTCAGTATCCACTTATGCTAATTTGAGGACTGTGGATGAATTTCTCCTATGAAATCAAGGCTCCATTTCCTAAACGGTGCTTCAACAAAGATAGGCTTCAAAGGAAAAGGTTGCAATTTTCTCTTCCCATAAAAAAATTGGCATTCATGACAGCTTGAAACTTCTTTGTAAACATTAGATTAAATGCTAGTACAATAGGACCCAGCCCTCAATATATTGTGCATAGTAGTTTTCCAATAATGGTGTAACCCACAATCACCTTTATGAAACTACCTGATGGATTTTTCCACTTCTTCCTCCAACAAACAACTCAGCAAGATCCCACTTGGATCCTTCCATTACAGAGATTGGTTTAGAATGCAAAATTTTTCTTCTTTTAATTTCAAAAACCTGGCTTTGGTTTTACTCAATTCAGGAGGAGCCTATAAATTTCTCAACCCATAAATAATACCAGCATACCATGGGGAGTCAAGGAATTTTTGAGATACTCGAGGGACCTTTTCTTCTTCTGAAACTGTTGATAAATCAATAATGAAATTAATTCCCAACAGTTCATAATTTGACATTTCCATTATCTTTGCAAGTCCTTTCCCCTTTATCAACTCTGTAGGTTTGAACTCGAGGTCATAGTCCAACAACACAACTATCCACTTGTTTCTTTTACCCTCAAGATCTGGCTGAGTCAAAATGTCCTTCACAGAACTGTTGGGCACATAAGCAACGGTATGATATTGCAAGATATAAACTCTAAAATCCTTTAGGGCATTGACTAATTCATATGATTACTTTTCCATGATATCATACTTTAGTGGGGAATCTATTAGTGTCCTACTATAGTAGGCTATAGGCCTCTCAAAATTATGTTCATATTTTTGTAATAAAACACAACCAATGGTGTGTTATAAGGCAAAAGAAAAGAATACAAAGTATTTTGCAAAAATTTGGACTGGCCAACATTGGGGCTTTGGTCAATGCCACTTTAATATATTCAAAATGCTTTCTAGCTTTAGGAGTCCACTTTATCTCACTTCCTTTCATGAGCATGTTAGTGATATGCTTTATGATTTCAACCAAATTAGGGATGAACCTTCTCAGAAAATTTACTTTCCCTAGGAAAGATTGCACTTCTTTCTTTCTTATGGGTGTGCCAACTTTTAGGATTCCTTCATCTCTGTTGGGATCTATCTTTATTCCCTCCTTTGAAAATAATGTGACCAAGCAATTTTCCCTCTTCCATGCCAAAATTAGACTTCTGTGGTTCAATGAGATGCCAAACTTCCTACATTTCTGAAAATTTTTCCTTATATGTTTAAGATGTTCTTCATTAGAAACTAAATATATGGTGATATCATCTAAGTAAATAATAATAAATTTATCTTTCTCATCACCAAAGGCTTTATCCATAGCCCTTTGGCAAGTTGCTCCTACATTCATGAGCCCAAAAGGAATTTCGGCATACATGAAGGTGCCCCATGGTGTTGTGAAGGCTATCTTTTCTTGATCATCAGGGTGTACCATGATTTGGTTGTACCTAGAGAAACCATCCAGCATTGATATTTTTTTAGAACCAACCACCTTCTGCAGAATTTGATCCATCTAGGGTAGCGAGTAATTGTCTTTGAGAGATACCCTGTTCAAATTTCGAAATTCCACACATAATATGATCTCTCCACTTTTATTTCTGACAGGTACCATATTTTCCACTGATCTAGGTGGATATTGGTAGCCACCCACCTTTTCCAACTCGCTCAAAATATTTTTCTGGCAATTTTGGCAATTTACTATTTTTAGCAGTTTTTAACTTACGGAGCCATTTTGAGAGCCTAAATGAATGTTTTTCGGGATTGATATTCTCAATGATAGACAAAGGATCTAACTGATCCCCCAAAATTAATATCCTCAATGATACCTTTCCAATGGGATATTGTGTGCCTCAAATGGAGATTGTATGCAAAGTTACGACCTCAGGAAGTTGATGTACTAACTTTACCCAAACAGGGCACACATGACTTTTGGCGCTTCATCTCCTAGGGTTAGGTTTTTGGATGTTTCGGGTTTTTGAAATACTTGTTTATTGTAAAAGGGTCTTCAATGCCTCATTGTAATCATCTTCTTGTGAATCATCACAACCGTCACATCTCTTCTCAGAGATAAGCCACCACCATTCCAACAAGATTTTTTTCCGCTGCATTTTACAGTTTTAGCTTATTTCCTTATTGAATATAAAACCAATTTTACTGTATCTCTGTTATTATTTGTGAAGCATATTTTAATAATTTGTATTCATTTTGTTCTGATCATAAAATCTGGATCATCCACCCACTTAGAAAATCTCAGAGACACTATGATCTTGGCTTCAAACAACTTTTTTATCTCCTTTTCAATAAAGGGCAGTTGTAAAAGATTAATTCTTCTTAATTTGTACTTGAAAGGTTTATGATCCTCTTTGATTGGAATCACATGTTGAATCACCTCAATATCATAAACCTTTAGATCTTCATAACTCCATGCAAAAACATCAATAAATTCTTTCATTAAACTGATATACCTTTGCTTGACCTCTAGGCTAAGTGTCTTGGATATCTTGATGATCTTGGGATCTTCATGAGTCCCAATGATGCAACCTTCAACATCTCCATCATTTGCAGTAATTTTAGAACTCCTAGCTACATCATTGTTATCAAAGAGTTTTTTTAATGGGACCAGGCTTTTGGTAATGATGTTATTTTTTAGCTGCATTATATCCTTACCAGCAATCTGATTCTTGAAATAATCAGCATTTGCGAACACAACTGCATCTTCTACTTCACAACAATATTCCTCATCAATATTCAAATTTGAAAATTCACCATCCATCTTAAGGAAACTTTCTACTTGTCTGTCATCTTCGAAAACTTGCTAGTACTTAATATTATCAGGCACTGTTGGCCTGTGCTTAACCTCAATCTCATATCCTCTGTTAGGAAAAACTGGAATTTTGAAAACTAATGCTGAAGTAGCTAGAGCATTAGCAATCTGATTCTGACCCCTTGGAATCACTGAGAGACTATATTCCAAAAATTATTCAAGAAGATCAAGCACTATATTCCTATATTCTCTTAATCTAGGATGCTTTGCTTGATATATACCCTTTACCTCATTTATAATCAACTCAGAATATCCATGTACAAATATCCTCCTAGCACCCATTTCTTTCAAAGTATTGAATCCTAACACGAATTCCTCATATTCAACCATGTTATTTGTGCAATCAAAAGAAAGATTGTAACAATTTTTTTTGGCCAATATGGGGGGGTTAATCCACACACCAACCCCTGCTCCTTCTCTGTTGACAGCTCCATCAAATCTCATATTCCACATTTCATTTTTTGAACTATTTATTTTATCTGAATTTTCCTCTGTTCGTTGTTCATGTTTGTCTTTGATAGTCATAGCAGTCTTTGGAACCTCCTCTTCAAAACTCAAATCATTAAATAAAATGGAAGAACCAATATCAGTCTCCACAGAGTAAATGGGATGGTTGTTTGGTTGGGATTTTTTACTGACCATGTGTATGAGTAATACTTCCATGTACAACCTCCTATCTTGGCCAAAAACAAGGATAATTGCATATGAAATATCCATTTGCAAATTCCCTTTCAACTTTGCAGCCCATGATCTAGATAACAACATGCCAAATTTAGGACAGATATCAGCAACCACCACATCCATGACCATATTTTTTGCTGGAATTTGGGAAAAAAGATACTAGCAGATCTTTGATTAGGCCCAAGCACTTCACCTTCCTTGAATCAAAGGAGAAAATATCCTTGTAAGGCCTTGTAATGTCTAGACCCAATTGGTCCATGACCACCTTGGGCATCAGATTATGGGATGCTCTTGAATCTAGCATAGCATTGTGCAAGGTCATATCATGAATCTTCAGACTAACATAGAAAGGAGGGACCTCATTAGCATCACTACTCTCTTCTACATGTGGGACAAACAAGATGGTAGGATGATCATCTTGCATATTTAAAGTATCATAATTTTCTTCCATCTTGAGCATCTTAATGATCTAATTTCTATATTCACTATTCTTTATCATCTCATTGAATGGAACATAAAATTTATTTTTGGCCATCTCACTTTCAAAGTTAAAGGAAGATGAGGTTTTTTCTACCTCTTTGATGACTATCTCCTTTCTTACTTCAGGTACTTTCTTTGGAGGTTCTTCCTTCTGCCTTCCTTTCTCCAAAACATCCTTTGCAATAGATTCCTTCTTATGTTGACTCGAAGAAGGTATATTATTTTGAGATTCTTTGGTGGGACTTCCCTTTGGAGGATTTGCAGGCACCTTTTTGCTTCAAAGATTATATTTTTTCTAGAATTGCATGATGGAATTCTATAGTCGTTTCTGGTAATTTTCATTTTCCGATGATAACCTTTCATCATTCTCCTGCATGAATACATCATTTGCATCCATGAACTAATCATGTTCTTCTTTAGTTAAAAATACCTATGTTTCACCATCATCACAACAATGCATATTGTCTTCAAAAGTTTCATCAAAATTTGTATTTACATAATTGTTTTGAAAAGGAGGTCTTATTTGTTGATCACCCTGGTTTCTCTGATCTCTTTGTCTAATTTGTGGAACTGATGGTCTCCTTTGATTTATGGGTGGAAAATTGGCCTACTCTCTAGTGTTAGGCTTATTATCTAAAGACGTCTTTTCCATGAATTTATCCATGGTCTTCATCATCAACTCAGACGTCTCTTCTGATGATTGTGAGGTTGAAGGTTGCGCCTTATCTTGGACCTTGTTTATGTCTCTATAAGAATTATATTTGATATTTCCTGAAGCCATTAGATTTACTTCAACTTCTATTGCATCACTCATCATATCATCTAGTGAATTGGACTTTATTTCTCTTAACAGCAAATAAAAATCACTTTCGAAGGAATCAACATATCTAAGTTGAGCAGCTCTAGGAGGAGGTTTTACTTCAGTAGCAATTGAGTTGTAAACTTTCATAAATCTAGCTAAAAAATCTTGTATTGTTTCATGAGGTGACCTTATCATGTTGTTGTACTTGGTTATCAACTAAAGGGGGTTCTTATTGTCACTCCACTTTGCAAGAAAACTTGTTTCAAAGGCTTCAATATATGGGGTACTTGTTGTTGGGAGAGCTCTAAACCATTTTTTGACTTCACCTGTGAGACTTTGTGCAAATAGCCTCATTTTTGCATATTCATAATCTACTTCTTCTAGGTCCACAAAATATTTGAACCAATCTATGTGATTTTGGGCTGACACATTGCCTTCAACATCATACAACTTAATCCTCTGATTATAGTCTCGGGGTAAATCATGTAGCTGAGAAGGTAGGACAAGGGGGGAAAACCTAGTTGTCATGGTTGTAGTAAGAACTTAAAGTGGCTAATTTTTCTGAGTAGGAATCAAAATGGGCCTAATAGAGGAATCTAAAATTAAATCTTGGAACCTCTTCTCATCAAAGATGATTTCATTCAAACTGGATTCAGATCTAGTTCTAAATAGAGTTTTCTCAAATTTCAAATCAAAATCAAGGTCTTCAATGATTTTTACTCAATATTTAGGCAAAGATAGATTTATGTCTAGACAGAAAACTAGGCTTATTGGCTTTTCTTTTCTTTTGTGTACAAGTTTCTCAGGGTTAGACACATGGATTATTGCTTCCGGGTCTAGATTTCTTCTGCTATGAATTCTCTTGGGAGCCATGATTTCTTGCTCAAACTACTTTATGCTACTGGTCACTCTATAATGGAGTCACCAAGGTAAATTTAGTTTCATCCAATAATTTTTTTTATTCATTGTCACCCTCAGGAATCAAATATGAAGCTTTAAGTCATTCTTTTCCCAGTGACGTTTTCACGTTCGATCCCCGACAATGACACCAAAATGCTATCACTATGTAAATTTGTTCAACTGATAAAACAAAGGATAGAGGTAAACTACAACCTAACTTTAGAGCTGGGTACTTTTTTTCTCAGCTCAGAGAGGGCTCTCTCTTGTAATTTGGTCTTTAATAGATGAGTTTTCTTTAACAAATCACTGGCTAGGTTTTGTTACTTTGAAGAGTTTTTTATAATTTTTGTTGGCAAGGAAGGGGAGGGACACTTAGGGATATGGATTCAAACTTCTGAAAATGAATAGAAGCACTGAATGGTCGGTAGAACTCTCTAAAGGATAAAGGATAAATGAGGTGATAAATATGAGTTATAAATTGTAATTTGCAGAGTGCAAGAAGAAAGGAAAAACATATAATTGTATCAATGCATTAAATAAAATGAATTATGACTTAGTTAGGAATAAATTAACACAATTTAAATTTATTCAGATGAGAGCATCACAAGATGAATTATGGGCCTTTAACTATCCAATTTAAACAAAATATAGTGAAAACAAAATTTAAGTACACATGAAATACATACGAAGAAAGAAGACAAAACTCAGACCACCACCATTAGAATCTTTTTATGGAAAATTTAGGACATCTGCATGTGTATTCTATTCAGCTTTAGAAAATTACATTTAAGTTCCAGATAGCTAAAATCTTGTGCTTTCACTTCTTCCAACCCCCTAATACATTGGAACTCCTAATATTTATACAAGCTAAGTTCATTTGGTTTGAAACCGATTACAATGATTAAAATGAAACGTCCCTATTTTGAAACCGATTATAATGATTAAAATGAAACGTCCCTATTTTGAAACCGATTATAATGATTACAGAGAAATGTTTCGGTTTTGAAACCGATTACAATGATTAAAATAAAATGTTTTGGTTTGGGAACCAATTACAATGATCAACAACGAACGTTTCTTGATAAGGATTCTGGCTTCTCTGGCATTTCAGTTCCTTTCCTCGCCACTTTCTCTGCTCTAGTCTTCTACGTGATCTGCCACCTTTAGTGACATCTGGAAATCATCTATTGGCCCCTGTAAAAATTCATTTTGTCTTACCCAACCTAATTATTTCCTTCCATTGCAAGTCAGAAGGAATATCATAATCTGTCATTTCCTTTATCAGAATTTCCAAGTCAATGAAAGAAGCATATGACATGACTGGAAATCCAAGATTGACTGCTTTGACCTGATTCAGAATTTCAAAGTCTGTAATCAGATGCTCAACTAATGTATCTCCTTTTAGATTTTCCTCCATGGTTTCTAACTTGGAATAATCCATTCCGCACTGATTCAAATGAGCATTGTATTCTTCTTGATCATACATTTTTTCCTTGCCATCCCAAAATGGTGGAAGTCCTTTGATAAACAATTCTTCGAACAAATCCTTGAACTCATGTACACTCTGATCCATCTGTGTTGGCTTGGTTTGGACTGATTTCAACATGTTATGTTTAGAAACAACCCTCCTGGCCCAGATAATCAATTTAGTTATGCATTTAACCCCAATAGTCTAAAGGTCTACAGTAGGAACAATGTTGAGTAGATTTATGGCATTCTGGACCCATTCTGATGGTTTCTTTTCTAAATTTCCATTCACAACAGTGCACCTACTTTTGGTTGTGATGGATATACTGTCTTTATCATTAATAAAATTTAAATATACTCTAAAATTGGTATCTTCAACAACTATAGAGTCCCATATGATATGTGTGTCCCCATGCAACAAACCTTTGCCTCTTAACCTCATCTTCAATTTGTCTATTCTTTCTTGCAAGACATCATTCTCTTTTTGAAGTTGAGCTATATTTTTAGCCTTTGACTACAATTCATTCTTTAATTTCTCTATGCTTCCTTTCATCCCTTTGATTTATCCTTCTTTCAAGATGACTTGTGACATAGCCTAGACAAGTCCTTCAGTGTTTGACCCAACTTATGAAGCAAGAGCTACAACCACAACATTGTTTAGAAATTGTGTCTCGTCTTGTGACCATTTCACCCTTTCTTGTTATAGCTACAATACCATAGACTTGTAGTCTAATGTATCTTGATGAAGTGTTTCCTTTTCCTGTTCTAGAGAAACCAATTATGTTGTTTGTGGATGCTCTGTAGCAGACATTTTCGATTTCTTCTTCAAACTTTGAATTAATTTTTCTTTCTCATCCAATGAGGATTTCAACCCTTAGGGGCCTTCAGATTGGAACCTCTTAACCTGAGTCTGGCAAGATTTGCTATATGACTTTTCCTACCTCAACTGTCCTTCCAATTTCATTGCATAAGATGATATCTTTGAATTCTTCAGGCTTAAACTCAAGTAATCAGAATACAACATATCACTGGTATGCTTATGGAATTTGACCTTGTCTGGAGAACTTATATTTTCATATCTTATCTTCATCTCAGAGACTTTGTATTCGTCTGCAACTTCAATGTTAAAGGTCCTCCTTTCAACATCCCTTACTGTGAACAGAGAATATTTTTGCTGAGAAATCTTTTCCACTTCAGGGACTAAATCCCTCATCTCACCCAGAGCTATGTTTCCCTTCTCAGCATATTGTTTCTCCAAATGTTCTTTAGATTGATAAACTACCTCAGATGTTTTTATCAAAGATATATTTCTTTCTACTAAATGTTCTTGAGATGCCTTCACTTTGGATTTTACTTTCCTTTGTAACCTCTACAGTGCGAGTACCACTTTCCACCATATCTAGATTTACTTATTCTCTAGGCTCTTCTTCTTCTAAATCCACAATCTATGATGGATGTGAAACTTTCATTTTCTTAAGAGAACTTTGTTGATCAATAATTCACATGGCCTCTAAACTGCTTCTCTTGATGTAAACACTTATCTTAGGAACTTTGATTGCCATATTCTAAGAAGCTTGTTATGTTTGACTTTGTTGCAGGGTTGCCTCCACTTGTTGTGTTTGAATTGGTTGTAAGATTGCTTCCATATCAACACAGACTTCTAGATTTGCCATCTTAACAAAACCCTCAACCTGTTCATGCTCATAAGAGGCCTGTTTGTTCATCAATCTTCTCTTGGATATGATTTGGTGTGGATCATATCTTCTTCCATGTAGCTGTGAAAAACCAAATTCTTTGAGTTTTTCTTGAATTTGAGATAAACGTGATCTGGATTTGACAATAAAGGGATCGATGATAAAAGGGAACTTAAGGTTGGAGGATTTGTGCAATTTAAGGAAGTTCTCTGTGTAACGACCATTAATTATTGATATGAATAATTTAATAAATAATCCTAAAAATTAGCTAAATTATAATTAATTATTAAATAACCTTAATTAATTAATTGTGACTATGATTAGTTTAAGTATGATTAACTCTTTAATTAATGGTTAATGATTAATTTGTTTATTAATTAATTAATTGATTAATTAAGTATTAAACAAAGGGGGGAAAATAAAATATAATGTTAAATGG
>ML816733.1:196982-207400 GCA_009831015.1 Picea engelmannii | reverse complement strand
TGAGGTATGTAAATTGTTAGTAAATTTTATTTATTGAAATATTGGATTGAATGTGCTAGATTAAGTGAATTTTGAGTAAATTTTAAATTTACTATTCTGTTCTAAATTAATGGTTGTTATAATTAAATTAGAGCACTACACTCTGTCTCATATACAATTCTTTGTCTGATGAATTCAAGGGAAAAGATCCTAGGATTCAGAAAAATGGGCAATAGGTAATGGGATTTATGACAACCATAAACCCAGATTATTGTTGAGTGCATGAATAGTACTCAATCCTCCATCCTATTCTCTGTATTTTGTTGTAGATAGATCCTCATGTAATCCAAAACTCTGGGTAGGCTGGTATTGAATATCAAACTGTAAACTCTGGACATGACTTTGTTTATGAAGATAAGTAATTTAATCCTTTTACATTCAGTTGACACAAATGTTTCTTCAGGAAATTCTCTCTTGTTGGTTTCTAGGAAAATTCTCAACAGATAGGTGTAGTATCTGAAATGTCTTGTAGACCGAAAATTCACTAGTTGTTTATGGATATTATCAGTTATGAATTGATCAAAACCGATACAGATTGACAGACCATAATCTGACTTAAAAAAGGTTAAAAGGAAACCGAGCATGACTTCAACCACATATTTTTCATTGTCTAGACCTAAAACTTGACTCAATAGGGAGTAGACCCATTGGACTTGAATGACCATTATATTCACATTCATCGACAAAGACAGACCTTTTGAAAAATGTCCAGGTTTGACAATTGTCTGTAAAAACATATCTCGAACATCTGATGGATATTCTCTATATACCCTAATCATCTTTTCTTCATTGAAAGGTTCAGAAGTTGTGGAGAAAGACTCTGGTATACTGAGGGAATATTGAGTTGACAGACTCTCTACTCTACACAAGACCCCAGACACTCGTTTATTTACAATGACTCTTTCCTCATGGGAATATTGTTCGGTGCACCAACCTATAAATTCGAGAAATAAGAAAGAAAATTGATAGCATAAGGGACTACGGTGGCCTGGAATACTTCAAGGAATGGTATACATCTTCCTACCTTATCGGATAGGTTACTTATAGACATAGAGATAGGAGAAATAGTGATTTTGGTATAAAAAACATTTGAATCTCAATCGATTAGGGCTTCTTCATTTTCCACAGGATCTTCTTTTGCTACTGAGGTTATGATGGGATCCATGGTTGTGATGAAAAATATCTGGAAATGAGTGGCAATGGCGAGTAGTTGGTGTATTGTTGAGCTACATGTGAAAGATGGTGGTCATGTGAAGGTTTTAAGGGTCTAGTGTTCAAAATAATAATAAAATAAATGACAAAATTCCCTTTTATACTTTTCCAAATTTTGCGGGCATGAGAAAGTGGTTTGAGGTAACCTGCTTTTCACCCTAACATGCACCTAGTAATGCCACGTAACCTTGAGAGAAAACCGTGGTTTAAATTTCGGGACCACTCTCCAAAATTAACCCCCGCACAGCTTCTTCCCCCGAAATCATTATCGGTTGTTTATATTGAGAACTTATGATATGTGATGTGTCGGGCCTGATCAAATCAACACTCCTGCCAGATTTATCCCTTCCCTAGTTTATCAGGCTTCCAAACCTGTTTACCATCTTGCTAGATCCTGAAATCTTGATTTCACGCAATAAAAAATTAATGGTGACCAATAGTCTTTGTGAAGAAAATCCCTCTTCACATCCATCTGATGGATTTTCCATCTAAAATGAGTAACAAGGGAATGAATAAGTCGAATAGAGTTCATATTTGAGACAGGGAAAAGGTTTCAGTGTAGTTGATGCCTTCTTGTTGAGAAAATACTTTGGTAATGAGGTATGATTTATGTCGCTCAAAAACACATTCAGAGGTAAATTTGGTCCAGTAGACCCATTGATACTTCACAATGTTCTTTCCTTACGGTCGGGGAACTAAGTCCCAAGTGTGATTCTTCAAAAAAGAATCAAATTCTATCTGCATGGTCTGCTCCCATTCAGGTCATCCTTCAACATCTTAGTAGGTAACAAGATCAAAAGTTTCAAGTACACGAGTCATCAAGGTAAAACTAGCATGTTGCTTTTGACTTTAAGTTTCTCATATGGAGGATGAATCTCCAGCATCATCTCCAACAGCTTCAATTGTATTGGAAACTCATCTGGGTAGAAAATAAATAAGTGAACTATGGTTCACTTCAGTAGGTCGATCAGAAGTCAGACATTATTTAGCTGGTAGACCAGTCGAAACAAAGGACGACAAAACTATTCCACTCAGAGGTCGACGGTCTAGTCGAAACATGGAGAATGTTCAACTATCCACTTGATGGATTGAATGATTGGACATGAGCACTACTGTCAAAGACAACATCAAAGGGATCATCTTGTAGCAGTCCAGAAGAGGCATTCAATAACTTAATTCCATAATAATTCTCATAAAACCATACATTGTGTCTGATAATTATTTTCCATTTGATAGGGTCAAACAGTCTATAGGTTTCTGACTCTTCAGTGTAGCCCATAATTATGCAATCATGGATATTTTTATCCAACTTTTTTATGCAATCATTAGGAATGCGAGCCCATGAAACACATCCAAACACACAGAGGTTTCTTACTGAAGGATTCTTACCTTATCATCGTTCAAATGAAGTTTTGGAAGGAACAACTTGAGTCATGATGTGTTTGAGTAGATAATTTGCACAATACACCAATTTATCCTAGAAGCGAGGAGGTGGATATTTATCATGAAAAACACATCTAGCCATTTCGACTAATGTTCAATTGTTTCATTCTGAGACACCATTCTCTTGAGGTGTGTGAAGAATCGACCACTGGAAATCAATACTAGATTGAAGTAGGTATTCTTCAAAAGTTTGATTTACATACTCACCACCATTGTCTAATCTCAAGCATTTGATGGGTTGGCCACATTGCTTTTCATCAAAGTCTCTAAACTCTTTGAACATTTTAAATACAAGGTTCTTATTATTCATAAAGTAAACCCATCTAAAGCGAGAGAAATCATCAATGAAAGTCAAAATTTACGTTGCACCTACCAGTGAAGGTATATTGATGCAGAAGACATCACTATGAACCATATCCAGTAGGTTCTATTATGGCCATGTGTTTCTAGATTCAAATGGTTCCTGATGATTCTTCCCAAGCACATAGTCCTTACATACTCCTTCAAGGGGAAACACCTTTGAAAAAGAAACAACCGTGTTATGAGTTGCTAGTGCCTACAAACTTTGAAAAATCATATGTCTAAGTCTCTCATGCCAAATAGAATTCACTCATTGGTGTGATAAACAAGTGTAGTCGGTTCAGTGTCAGGTCGATTCATGTCAGACAAATTATACAATTTGTCCGTTGGGTTGAGAAGCCCTCTAGAAACAATTGAATTCCCTTTTTTCAAATCACGAACATAGAACTAATATGGTAAAAATTCTACAATCTTACCTGTATATGTTAACTGAGCAATAGACAACAAATTAACGTTGAGGTTTGGCACATGATAGACGTTGACAATATTCTCATGTCAACAAGAAACATCACCTTGACCAACAACATCTATAGAAAAATCATCAACAACATAAAATTTACTCTTCGTAGCTTCATTGAACCACGTGAACAAGGAGGCATCCGTAAACATGTGATGAGTGCACCCACAGTCGAATACCCATTTGTTTTGTGCAGATTGAGACAACAAGGCCTGAGAAGTTCTGACTTGGAAGGTGAAATTATCAGCGATTTGGTGTTGTTTTTTCACAATTGGAGACCAGGGTTCTCTAAGGTTACCAAAAAAGATATCATTGTAGTCTAGTAGTGCTAGCATATTCAAACTTCTGCAAGGGAAGGAGGTGTCACCCGAAGTGTAGCCGAGACTTGTGTGTAATAAAGTGAGTCAGCGAGGATGCCTCACCAGATCTAATGCAATAAAATACATATTCATACTTGAATGTGAAAATATTATATCATTAGAAGTATAAAATTGTATGCTCATTCGATAATCCATCTTGCGCAACATAAAGATAAGTGCATACATCATAGGATCTTGTAGACAATATCAAAACTACCAAGTACATAAAGTAATAAATATTGCACATCAAAGAGATCAAATATTCATACACATAATGAAAATTTTTGGTGCCCGCATAATCCTTCATGTTATTATCAGATCACAACCTAGCATACGTAGAGTGTCTCTTCCAAATCGTGAATTATACAACAGAATAAAAAATCAGATACCCATCATGGACTCTTAGAATTCTACGCAAGCACATTTAATTCCCCATGTAGTTCATTACAATATCTTATCCCAACAGACTCAATGATAGTAATGACAATAGCTTGATGACCAAAGAATAATGACAAGGAATCTAGAAATATCCATCTGCAAGTATCGATAATAGCACAATATATCATAATTAACTTGTCGACTTGACAACTAGGAAGCCCTTTCCCATTACATATACCCACATTTATGGATTTTCCTCAGGTGCTTCTTGATTTCTTGATTCTGCTATTATCTTTTCTTTATTCTACTTCCACTCTGCATGTGCTCTAGTCTTCTATATCTTTCTACTTGTTGGGCCAACTGGCACATGAACTTTTTCTACTACTAGCATGATTGCAGTTAGCTTTCTGCTCATCCTAGCTAATTTCCACCGGTTCTATCCTTCTATTGCCTTGCTACACTTTTTTGAAAAACTCTGATACTTCTGCAAAACTGAAAATCCTCCAAAACTAATGGATCAATAGGCCTCGACCACAATCTTTGACTTGTCCCAAGTCAATATTTTGTTGTTTTGTTGTGGTATCCTTCAAACGAAGGGCCAAACTCTAGTAAAATGGCAAGGGCCTACTTGTTGAAATGTTAAAGTGTTCCACACGATCCTTCCATTTCCTTGATAAGATCACGGATCCCGCAAAAAAATCTTATGCATCAGTCACACTAGTTTCCTCCATCTTAGTAGAAAACAGAGTCATCCATTCGGTGTTAGCAATATTATCAATTTGTTTTAGTTGGATGTACTCAGCTTACACGGTATGTCAGAAATTATGGAGCTCTTTCCTAGCGATGCGAGTAGATTCACCGAGGGCATTGAGTATTTCATCCTCAATATGGATTTTTGCAAACTTGGCTACCTGCTCAACTCGATCGGTGAGTTCTTGGGCTTTCGAATTCATTTTTTTTCAGTTGAGTGTACAATTCTTCAATAGTTTTTATACAACTTTCTATGAATCCAATCTAGTCATTGATCACTTCAAAGAGATGGAGACATTCCTCCGTCTGGTCATGAAGAGAGGACTTGACAATGTTTCTCTCCTCAACTGCAAGTGTAATATTTTGGATAAGTTCTTTGGGTTGCTCCTTTTCCTTCAATTTGAACATGACTAACTCTGTTTGTAGGGTATTTTTCTTTTGGGTCAGAAAATCAGCTGGCACTACTGCTTCTTGGACATATACTATTTGGAATGGAGTATACCTATTTAATCTCTTCATGGAAATCCTATAATCCCATAGAAACGTTGGAACTCGCTCATCCCAATCGTCCTGATTTGAGAAATAGACTTTAGTCATCCCCATCTCTGATATTTTATTAAATTATTCCACTGTTCCATCATCTTGTGGATGGTAGGGACTGCTCTTATGATGATAAATAAAAAATTATGTCCTTACGGTCGTGATAGTCTCAGTGATAAAATGGGATCTTTGATCATTGGTCAAGATCCAAGGACAACCAAATCAGTTAATGATATTCTGAAAAACAAATCGTTTTGTTGTGACTATAGAGAAATCCCGAAAAAATTTCGATTCATCCCGTCGAGTCAGGTAATCATTTGTGGTAATTATGTATCTTTCCTTTGAATGCTTGGCAGGGGGATTTATCAGACCGATGAAATTGACATCCCATTTTTCAAAGGCTTGTAGTTCTCATATAGGGTGTAAAGTTAACTCATCATGATGAGATGACTTCCCCTCTCTCTGACATACATCATAGGCCCAAGAATATTCCTTAAAATATTTAAACATTATAGGCCAACATAACCCTTCTTGTAATATCTTTCGAGCAGTTTCCTTTCTGCCAACATGTCCTCCCTCAACTCTACTATGACATTCCCATATAATATCAGGTCTTTCATGGTCTAGTACACATTGCCTCAATATGATATCCAATCCTAATTTGTACATTTGTCTCGCAATTAGTTGATAGTCTATTGCACGAACCATTAGGTGCTTTTTCTGAGTTGTGGAATAGCCCTTTGACATAGTTCCAGTGGTTAAAAATAATGCAATGTTCGACAGATAATCATTAATAGCCTCAATACGGAAAATATCTATATCCAGAAGATAATCATCTATAGATCAACCACTTTCTCCCGACTCTAGTCTAGACAAACAATCCAGTCCCACATTTAGTTTACTAGGCTTGACAATGACCTCAAAATAAATTTACTGAAATAATAACAACCATCTGCAAATTTGACGTTCTAACATAGGTTTATTAACCATATACTTCAAAGAATAGGGATTAGTAAAAAACTTAAAACAAATTCCTAACGAATAATTTCTAAACTTTTGTAAAGCATAAACCATTGCCAAACCTTCCTTTCAGTTCTAGTGTAGTTGCGCTTAGCCTGTGAAATATTTCTACTGGAAAAGTAGAAAAGATGATCGATATGTCCTTCCCCTGGTTGTGCTAGAATAATTCCTAACACAATCATAGAGGCATCAATGTGCACATGAAACTCAATTTTCCAATTAGGATAAGTTAAAAAAGGTGCATTACTTAATTTGTATTTTAGTAGTTCTAATGCTTTATCACAATCTCGAGTCCAATGAAATTCTTCGGATTTATTTATTAGTTGCTCCGAAGGTGTTTTTATACTTGTGTAATTCCTAATAAAACTACAACAGTATCCAATATGGCCCAAAGTAGTTTGCAATTGTTTGACAGTGGTAGGAGGAGGCATATTAATAATTACTACAACTTTTGCAGGATTGACTAGCTCTCCTTCCCTACAAACTATATGTCTGAGTGGATTCCCAAAGGGTACAGAAAAACACATTTCCTCATATTAAGGGAAATTTGTAACTGTCTGCAGTGTTCCAACATCAACCATAATTATCTGATGTGATCCTTGAGTATCTTGTACATAGTCTAATAATCCAGGTATACCTCAAGAAATGTATGAATGAAGTCATGGAATGTTGCAATCACTATCCGAGAGAACATTGTTGGGGCATTCTTGAGCCCAAAATGCATATCATTATATGAAAATGATCCCCACTCGGTAAATAAGGTAGTATTTTTCTTGTCTTCTTTAGTAATTCGAACCTGGTGGTATCCATAAAAACCATCTATAAAGTAATACGCTTCATTTCCTGCTACTTGATCTAGTACCTCATCACTAAAAGGGGTAGGAAAGGGGCCATATACATAGGCAACATTTAGGATTCTATAGTCCACAATAGCTCGTATATCCTTTGTAACTTTCTTGATTTGTATGATGATAGGACTGATCCATTTATCCTTATTGACATGGAAAATCATCTCAGTTTCTATCATCCTATCAATATCCTTCTTCACTTTCTCTTTAACTCTGAGTTTTAGATGGTATGGCTTATGTTTAACTAGTATTGAGTCAATATTTAACTCTATCTTCATCTACCATAAGTCTCCCTTAATACCTTTTAGTTCGGGAAAGCTTGTAGGGAATAGATCCTCATATTATTGCAGTAGATATTGTATCTCTTTCACGGTCTGTTCATCCCAATAATCCCCTATGGAAGTTATCTTAGGGTGTTCCTCACTCCCTATGTTTATTTTCCACAACTTCAGGGGTTGAGATAAGAACTATTAACATAATTTGTCTTAGTGTCGTGAAAAACTCTAGTTCCTTTTGATTCTTTAAATGTCAAATGCCTAGCATCATTGAGGCATTTGAGGTCTCTTGGATCATCATCAATTTTACAACAAGTCAAAGGTATTCATACAGAGTATGGGTAAAGGCTATGATGAAGTAGGTATTCATGTTCGGAATAGACTATGGGGAGATGTAGATTTTTAAATTCATCTATAAGTAGCATTTTTTTAATCTGTTGCAAAGCTAAGGTGATTTCAGGAGACTTCCCCAAGAATGAGAAGAATCAATAGAACTATTTTTGAAGTACTTTCCAACAAGCAGTTTGTCGTCGAGCCTCCTCATGCACATACCAAGTGGTTGGAATTTTACCCAAAGAATGAATAAAATGATGCACCCAAAATGGAGAAGGAAATTTTGCAACTTCTCATACCTGAATACAATATGCAACATGCTTCTTTGAATCAAAAGATCTATCTTATGCTACCAAAGTTGAGGTATGGTTGTTTGGTTCCTTATCATTATTCGACTGAGTAACCTGTGATGGGAGAATAAATTGATATTGGATGGCACACTTGGCTTCATCCCAGGAAGATAAAGTACCCTTATGGGTGGCCCAAAAATTAGCTGGAGATGAATTTAAGGAAATATCAAGTACGGGAAGTCTTTTCTCTGGCGCAACCTTATCCTCCAAATCAACAAGAAATATGCCTAAATCTAAATTGCGATCATAAATATGGTTTTCTCTAATATCTTATCCAACCGACTTGGAAGCTCTGATATTTGCACAATGCCTTGAGAAGTTCTCATATCTTCCCCATTTCCATTTTTCAAAAGAGATATCAGAATCTTCACCTACAGTGTAGGGACCAAAAATTAACAAGCCTAATAAAATTCATACAACTACACATAAAATTTCAAACATAGAATTTCTTTCAGTGCGTAAATAATTCATTTAGCATCATATAAGCATAAATATTTAGCAGAAATTAAAATGTATCCACAGCATGAAAATAACTCATCAAATTCATAATTAAAATACCTCCTTCTGATGCTAATTCCCGTTGATCTGGTTGTCCTTTCCCTGCTTCCTTTCCTAGCCTGATGCACTGACCAAACCCTGCCCAAACCGACTAACCTCCCAGCCAGCTAGGAGTAGCATGTCCGCCTCCCTAGCTCCAGGATACCGAAAGGAATCCTGGCCCCCGTGCCCAAAACCCCCAGCAACCCGGTGCCCCTTTCAATGGTTCACCAAAAACCCCCAAAATCAAACTCCTCCAACCAGACAATATGCCACAGAACTATATGCCACAGAAATACATGCCACAGAAAATACAGTTCTCCTCCAAAATGCTTCCTTCCCCCAAAATAATCATCTCCCCCATTTCCCGTAGGACTCTTCCATCATATTCCCCCTTCACCGACTTTCCTCCCCCTCATTAATTTCCTTATCTCCTCCTTTATTACCTTATCCCCTTCTTTATTATCTTATCCCCTCCTTTAGTATCTTATCCTTAATTTAATGCTTCATTTCCCCCCCTACATACGTAAAGTATTTAATTAAATAAATTAAAATTATTAAGCCCCTCTAATTCATTACACAACCTATAATGAGTCAATTGATTAATAAATAAGTAATTAATTAATATTATTAATATTAATCATTGTTTAACTAAAACCATATTAGGACAATTAATTATCTAATTAATTTTACTTAATAATCCCTATGCATCTATTTAACCAGGGTTGTTACATACACCCACCCTTCTGGAAACTTCGTCCCGAATTTAAGGTATCTCATGGCATAAAGGAAAAGAAACATGGTTCACACATTCATAACAATTAACCGACACTATTAGTAAGTAAGTCAAGAAAACTCATACATACTAGTGTATATGTACAAGAAATGCATGTGTAGCTAGTACATACAAGTCTCGTGCATGTACTAATAATCAATAACTATCACCCTTTAGTAATTTATGTATGCATTCAATCCAATCAACAAGACTAGTCTTTTATAAAACACAATAAACCAATCAAATTTTTGCGAAATCCTTTAATTACAATTACCCTAGTTCAACAATTTTATTTAGACAACTGTGGTTTATTTACATAATTATGAATATTCATATATACACATTTTCTTTTTAGAAGGGAAAAACAATAAATTCCACCATAAGACAAATCTCCATACTTTCTCAACTATTTATACGCATCCTTCCTCCCTAACTTACTTCCATCGTCATTCCTATCCTTCCTCTGTTGGACTATATTGGAGCATCAACTATATTGACCTAACTCCAAATAGAACCCGTAAGCGGAAGTGTCACTATCTTGACCAAGCTTCCCCAGCAGGCAACTGACAGTCATCAGCACACGTCTTGGGGAGCGTGAACTAACACTGTCCTCCCATGACTTCAGGTTTCGGAGGATACATGGTGGGAAATGCCTCCACCCCTCCTAATCATAACTAGGGTCCACACCCTACAATGGAATATACAGTGGCACCGTGTTGCTGGGAGTTTTGTCATCATTTAT
>ML816733.1:162630-182554 GCA_009831015.1 Picea engelmannii | reverse complement strand
GATACGGGTTTATTCAGTATAATATCTGTATGTGTATATGGTTTGGTAACTTTGGTATTGAAATGTTGACTATCTGCACATTTTCCCTATTTACAGAAAAATATTATTCCTTCACATAGCTTTGAGAAGAGATGGGACCTCTCTTTGGACAAGGGTGGCAGGGTGGTGAGGTGCTTTGGTCACTCTGAGATTAGAGACCGAGGAAATTCCTCGGGCCAAATATAGAAGAAATTGCATGCTTGAGAGAGCAGGTCTTCGCTTTTAAAAGGGTAATTTACATTTTATTACCAAAAAGATTAGAGCATCATGCTTATTACTAGTTTTACATTTGTTGCATGCACAAGAAACATTATGGGCAAGGTTTCATATAATACATCCAAAGGGGTATCATTGATTGTTAACATGTACAGATTCAGGGTGACTTACATATGTATCCATAGTGCATGTCCTAATCTAGGGCAGTTATTAGATCTAGATGGAGGGTTATGTTGGCAAATAGATAAGTGGCACAAGTATCTATTATTAATCTCAATTTCGAGACTAAGAGTCCTATACTTTTTTTTTAGCCAGTGTAGGGGCATAAATGATTGAACGAATGGTATGAATAGTGTTTTAGCTATTTTTATATGCAATATGATTATATATATATATATATATATATATATATTAGATTTTATCAATAATGCAACAAAACATATTTCTTCTATATGTATAACCAAACTCTTTTTTTTTTCTTGTCTTTGCCATTTGCAGGTTAGGTAGAAGATGAATGGAACAAGGGATGTGTGGGGTCTTGTTTCCTTGCTACACTCACTCTTTTCTTTAGGGTTTCTAGGTAGTTTTCTTCGTGGGGTTTCTGTATCATTTATGGGCTATCTTTGGTTGTTGAAGGGTTCTAAATATAGGGTTTTAGTGGTCATTTAAATTTCTGGGTGGGTACAGTTCCATTCCTAAGTTGGGTAGGCAGGTAGGTAGGCCCTTTAAGGCTCCAGATTGTGAACACTAGTTCTGATACCATGTGTAGGGACCAGAAATTAACAAGCCTAATAAAATTCATACAACTACACATAAAATTTCAAACTAAGAATTTCAATTTCAGACATAGAATTTCTTTCAGTGCGTAAATAATTCATTTAGCATCATATAAGCATAAATATTCAACAGAAATTAAAATTTATCCATAGCATGAAAATAACTCAGCAAATTCATAATTAAAATACCTCCTTCTGATGCTAATTCCCGTTAATCTAGTTGTCCTTTCCCTACTTCCTTGCCTAGCCTGATGCACTGACCAAACCCTACCCAAACCGATTAACCTCCCAGCCAGCTAGGAGCAGCCTGTCCGGCTCCCTAGCTCCAGGATACCGAAAGGAATCCTGGCCCCCGTGCCCAAAACCCCCACCAACCCGGTTCCCCTTGAAATGGTTCACCAAAAACCCCCAAAATCAAACTCCTCCAACCAGACAATATGCCACAGAACTATATGCCACAGAAATACATGCCACAGAAAATACAGTGCTCCTCCAAAATGCTTCCTTCCCCCAAAATAATCATCTCCCCCATTTCTCGTAGGACTCTTCCGTCATATCCCCCCTTCACTGACTCTCCTCCCCCTCATTAATTTCCTTATCTCCTCCTTTATTACCTTATCCCCTTCTTTATTATCTTATCCCCTCCTTTAGTATCTTATCCTTAATTTAATGCTTCATTTCCCCCCCTGCATACGTAAAGTATTTAATTAAATAAATTAAAATTATCAAGCCCCTTTAATTCATTGCACAACCTTTAATGAGTCAATTGATTAATAAATAAGTAATTAATTAATATTATTGATACTAATCATTGTTTAACTAAAACCATATTAGGACAATTAATTATCTAATTAATTTTACTTAATAATACCTATGCATCTATTTAACCAAGGTTGTTACATACAGACTGAATACTTTGTTAACTTACTGATCCGTCCACAGTAGGGTTAATGTAATCTTCCCACTTCCCTATAGTTAGAGTGTAGAGTTGATCCAAGACATTCAGTTCCATGTTCTCATTGACTGGATTTGTATATCCAGGACCTTTGTAAGGATATAAAGGTTGGGTTACTTTCATACCATTTACTTCAAAGGTCATGATTTCCTTCTTGAGATCTATAACATCATAATTTTCATATGCCCGGTCGATACCCCAATAGAGCGAGATATGAATCATTCTCTCCTATTATTTCTTTGACATCAAGTCTGCTAATGTTTTAACTGTTGGATTACTGAGAGGGGGGGTGAATCAATAATAGAGAAATTTAATCCTTTTTAACCATATAATCCAAGTGTTATATCAATGTAGCATTATCATCCAATAACTGCAGAGTAAATAAGCAATGAACAAATGAACAATCATACACATACACAGTACACCCATGTTTTACATGGAAACCCAAAGCAGGAGAAAACGACTAAATGATTTTTCTTATATGTCTTGAAGAATTACATTCATTGGAAGCACCAACTTCCTTTGTATTCCAGCTGCAACTGGAAGGAGGATCCAACCCCCTTGTTTCTCAGGCTACAACCTAAAGGAAGATCGAACGCTCCTATTCTCTGGCTACAACCAGAAGGAAGCTACAACCCCTTATGTTCTCCGGCTACAACCACCTTTCCTTGCCCCGTCCAACTTCCCTGAAGTAGAAATATAATGATGGAACCACTGTCAGACTATGACTATGATATATATCGCTATAAACTTGTACCAATAAACGTGAACCATGCATCAACCTATACCTCGACCTATAATCAAACTGTACCATAAACAAGTGCATCAACCATGCACCAACCTGTACCATAAACAAGTGCATCCAACCATGTACCAAGTATGTACCAATAATGTTTCAACTACTCATCAACTATGACTCATCAATATGTACGAACATCCTCCACTATACACCTCATGTATGTGCCAACTCATCAACTACTTGTCTCAACCATGTGCCCAATATGTACCTCAACCAAAAGCCCTCATCAATATCATCATCCAAATATAATTTGTAACTCTATAATAGACCTGGTGTATATGATCACATACCTGCAAACCTTCCTTAACTTTAACAACAAGAGACTAGCATTTTCATCAAACTTTTCTTTAGTCTCACATGACTAGTTTTGGATTAGTCAACAACCCTAACTTGAAATAATCATAACTATGTACCTATAATGAATGAAGATATGAAAATGATACACAATGTTCTTCAATGTGTTTTATTCAATTCCCCCAGGTGTCACTACTTGGAACCTCTCAGAAAAGGATTTATAGCAAAAATGGCATACCTTGATGAATTATGGCTTATTCTAGAGAGAGATCTTGTAGAGCGTGCTCGCACAGAATATTTGTTGAATGGATCTAAAAATTTTACACATAATACTAAAGACTTTACTCTAACCAAAAAAATTTATCTTACTGAATTTGGATCTATTATGAATAAGTTATGTCGTTTTTACCCGAAACACTTGTTTTAGACTAGTTTCAGGACTAGCCACAAACCCTATTTTCCACATAGTGTAACTCCAAAAATACAATGACCCACAAGCTTAATTGTTTACCACATATACTTGGATATGTTTTCTCAATGGCCTACCAATTTCACGGTTTGAATCATTCTAGAAAAAAATTTATTGCAAAAATGGTGAGATGACCTATAAAAAACATACCTTAGAAATCATCATCAAAAGAATTTATCCTCCCTTGAATTTCAGCCTTCTTGTCTTCACCTTCCCTCTGTAATTTGGCTTAGGTATCATTTGGTTACCTTAGTCACCTATAAATATTCAATATGCTCAAGTGTGATATAAAATGAGAGAGCCTTGCCTCTTATTTATACTCTCAAAATATCTTCCTTAGAAGCATCTTCTAGGTCACTTAACCCATTTATAGGTCACTTAACCTATTTTCCTCATTTTTAGGGTTAACCACTTTCCATAATTAGAAATTTCTCCATTACTTTATCATTTAAATATTCCTCCTTGACTTTGTCACCTCACTTTATCATTTAAATAATCTTCTTTGATTTTGTCACTTCACCTTATTATTTAAATAATCCTTCTTGACTTTGTCACTTTACTTTATCATTTAAATAATAATTTATTCTTTGCAAGCACTTTGATTTCTTTGACCTTTTGGGGCTTCAAGCCAACATATGAGGGTCCTCCAACTTCATAAGGCCATAACTCCCAAACCATGAGGAGTTATGTGACGTTCCACATACCACTAGAAATGGCATGAAATGTACTATCCATATAGAATAGTATTACCTTCAAATGTATTAAAACTCATACCATTATACATGAAACAAACTTGGGTTCATTACCCAAACCTTTCTTCTACTAGAATTCTCTACCGGACTTTCTTCAAGGGTTGACATCAATGACAACCAACCTTAATCAACAATCTCCCCCTTTGGCATTGATGGAAACATTCTGATGAAATATTGGAATCATTTCATGCAATACTGAAGTCATATCACTCATACTCCCCCTGGAACCATGCCTCTGTCCTCTGCATCTATGTGACCATTGTTCCCCCTAGAATCACGCCTCTGTCCTATGCATCTGATCAATCTCTCTCACTTTGTCATCAATGGAAAAGGTATATTTCCATCTGGGGCTGCTCCCCCTGACTGAACTTTCCCCTTTATGGTGCTTCCTCGTGTACATCTAAGACATATAAGATAAGAATTCAAAAGCATTCATTTTGGAGTAGAAATAACTCTGAGTCTCTGGCGAAGATACTCAAAGGCTTCCCATGGAAGTGTTTTTGTAAATATGTCTGCAACTTGTTCTTTTGTGCCCACATACTCAACTCTGATGTTCTTTTCTACAACTTGTTTCTGTAGAAAGTGATACTTGATTGGAATGTGCTTTGTCTTGGAGTGCATCACCGGGTTTTTTGAGGTACTGATGGCACTTGTATTATCACAATAGATTGGAATGGGCTCATCATACTCAACCTATATATCTGTCAAAATTTGTTTCATCCAAAGAACTTGTGTACAACATGTTTCTTCTACAATATACTCTGCCTCTGTTGTAGATAGAGATACTGATGATTTTTTATTTCTTAGCCATGATACTAAACACTCACCCTAGTAGAAATTTGCTCCACTGGTGCTTCGTCAATCATCAATACAACCTGCCCAATCTGCATTTGTGTAGGAAATAAGAGATAGATCCTTTCCTTTTGGATACCATAATCCAAACTCTTATGTTCCTTTGAGATATTTGAAAATTCTCTTCACTATTAATACGTGTGATTCCTTTGGTGTTGCTTGAAATCGTGCCACCTATCCAACTTCCTGCATTACATCTGGTCTGGATGTTTTCACATATAGTAGGTTGTCAATCATTGACATGTATTGCATCTGATCTGTAGACTTTGAATCATCATCTTTACTTAACTTGAAACTTGTTTGCATGGGAGTGATAATTGGTTTGTTATCTTCCATTATGAACCTCTTTATCATTTCTATGATATACTTGGTTTGAGAAATAAAAATTCCTTGGTTTCTTTGACGTATCTAAAGTCTCGAAAAGAAGGATAGTTCTCCAAGTAATGACATTTCAAATTCATTCTACATATCCTTTGCAAATTTATGGCTTAACCTATCATCATCACTACCAAAAATAATATCATCAACATAAACTTCAATTAATAAAATATTACCTTGACTTACCTTGATGTAGAGTTTGTTGTCTGCACTTCCTTTTCTTAACCCTACCTGCTGTAGATATTTATCCAGTCTAGAGTATCATGCTCTAGGAGCCTGTTTTAGACCATACAAGGCCTTTTTTAATTTGCACACATAGTTTGCATTTTCTGACAACAGAAATCCTTCTGGTTGATCAATGTAAACTTCTTATTCAAGTTCCCCATTCAGAAAAGATAATTTTATGTCCATTTGATACACTTTAATATTTTTGGAGCATGTATAAGCTAAAAGCAATCAGAATGCTTCCATTCTAGCAACTGGGGAAAATGTATCTTCAAAGTCGATTCCTTCAACTTGTGCATATCATTTACATACCAATCTATCTTTTCTCCTTGTAACCTATCCATCTTCGTTCAATTTATTCTTGTATACCCACTTTGTGTCGATCACATTCTTATCCTTTGGTCTTGGAACCAATTCCCAAGTGTCATTTTTCTCTATTTGATCCAATTCTTCATCCATGGCCTTGTTCCAAAATTCATCCTTGTTTTCCTCTTCAAAATAGGTTGGTTCAATCGTAGATGTGAGTGCTAGGTGTGTTTGTTCTGGTGAATGGATTCTTCTTCTAGTCTCAACTCTTGCATCTTTGTTTCGATAATCTGATCTGAAGGATGATTCTTTTGTACTCATCTGCTAGGTGTCTTTAGAGGCACTTATTGAACTTTCTCTTATGGTTCTGTCAGATTCTCTTCATCTTCCTCTTCTACTTCTTCTTCGGAAAAAAATTCAATTGATTCATTTTCTTCTTACTTTGATTATGGTGTTCATGTTTCATCAATTGTTACGTTGATGCTTTTTACAACTTTGTTCAATCTCAAATTGTAACACTTGTATGCTTTCCTTGTACTTGAGTAACCAACAAGTACTCTTTTGTCCACACAAGAGTCAAACTTTCCCATTTTTCCATCTTCTCTTTTGATGTAGCATTTGCTTCCAAAAACTCTGAAGTGTTTTACATTTGCTGGTCTTCCTTTCCATAGATCCTAAGGAGTTTTGTCAGTGTTGTTTCTGAGCATAAATTTTTTTTGAATGTGAACTGTTGTATGCATTACTTGTGTCCAAAAAATGTCTATCAATTTTAAATCCATTAGCATTGTTTGAGTCATTTCTTGTACTATCATGTTCTTTCTTTCAACAACTCCATTTTGTTGAGGTGTCCTAGCAACGAAGAATTTCCTTTTTATTCCATGACTGCTACAATAGTCCATAAATTCCTTTGAAGTGAAATCTCCTCCATTATCTGATCTCAAGAATTTGAGTTTTGAATCCATTTCATGTTCAACCATTTCCTTGTAGATATTGAAGTTTTCAAAAGCTTCTGACTTATTCTTGAGAAAACAAACTACGGTCATTCTTGTATAATAATCAACTAATAACATAAATTATTTCTCACCTTTTAAGCCCTTTGTTGTAGTTGTTCCAACTAGATCAGTATGCACAATTTCCAGTGGTCTTGTCGTTGAATATTCCTTTGATTTGAACCTATTCTTTGTTTGTTTTCCTTGTTGACAATGCTTGCATAAAGTGTTGGTTGGTTTCATGATCTTGGGAATTTCTCTGATTGGTTCTCTTTTTTTGAATTTGACAAGGTTATCAAAATGTATGTGACCCATTCTTTTGTGTCATAGCCAACTTTCATCTTCCTTTCCTAGACAACACTTTTCATTTCCAATTTCACTTAACACATATATGTTTCTTGAAGTTCTCGCAGTTGTAGCAATCAATTTTCCTGAACCTTCTTTTCTTATCTCGCACTTTTGTGAATCGAAAGTAACTTTATGACCTTGGTCACACATTTGACTCACACTTAGAATATTATGTTTCATATCTTCTACTAATAGAAAATTTTCTTCCTTTGTATTTTTGTACCCAATTCTGACTATGCTTGTTCCAATGATTTTGGTTGAATCATCATTTCTTAAGGAGACTGATCCATATATTTCCTTTCGTAATGTAAGAAACTTGTCTCTATCACCTATCATGTGTTTTGAACACCCATTGTCAACATACCAACCACGTTTCTTATGCTTAGCTTGTAGAGAAAGTGTGCATTCTTCATTGCTATATTGATCCTACTTTCTTATCCATGTCCTTTTCTGAGGTTCTTTTCTATGACTGTTGTTATTTTGTTGCGGTTCTCTAGGACGGACTATCATTCTACAATCTTTGTCCATGTGTCCAAAATTGTTACATTTGTAACATTCCACTGCAATGCTCAAAGATTCAAACATGTTGTAACTTCTTCTCTATGTTTCACTAGGCCTTCTTGGATAACCCCTTTGTGTATGACTTTCAAAGTTGTTTGTGTTCCTGTTGTTAGATCTACAATTCACAGCTTTATATCCAAAATTATTACATGCATAACATAAACCAAAAACGATAGTTTGATACCTGGGAGTTGAAGATATTTTGAAAGTACGTACTCTTATAAATTCTTCTTCTTCCTAAGGCCTATATGTCGGTTGTTGATTATGAAATTTGAATCTTCTTGTTGGAGGAGTGTCCCTGTAATCTTCCTTGTAGATCTTCCTATCCCCCTTGATTGTTTCTTCATAGCTTTTTGGATATGTTTCTTTCTCTATTGTTTTGGAGCTTGATCATTTTTCTGTATGATTGTATCCAAGTCCGGACTTGTCATGATGAGATTTTTGACTCTTGATAATGTCATCCAAAACTTTTGAGTTGTTTTTCATATTTTTCTTTTGAAGATCCTTTCTTAATGTGACAATATATGCTTCCAAATTTCCAATGATCTTGTCTTTTTCTTCTACTTTTTCTTTGAGTCCTTCTTCAATTATTTTATCTTCTTCTATTTTAACCTTCAAATTTGTGATCATTTGTTCTATTTATTGAGTGTCTTCTTTCTTTTCTAGTTCTGCTTGTAGTTCCTTGTTTTTCTTCTTTTCTCTTCTGATAACTTCTATGGCACACATTAATTCCTCTCGGTAGTCAACTTCTGCCTCTTCAATTTCTTCTTCAACTTCTTCATATTCTTCTTCGGCTTATTCATATTCTTCTTCGGAGTATTCTTTATCAAAGTCTTCTACTACCATGAATATAACTCTTTCTGTCTCACTGTCACTGACTTCATCTTCATCTAATGATGAGATGTCTTCTTTGGTGCATAGTATTTTCTTGAAAACTTTCTTTGTGGTTCTTTTGCCTTTATATGTTTGTTTGCCTTTTGAGTAACCTTCATCATATATCTTTTTCTTATAAGGACATTTGTTAGCAAAATGGCCAATACCATCACAATTAAAACAAATTAAAGGAATCTTACCTCTATACCTACCGTTGGTTTCCTTGTTCAGTCTTTTGACAAAGTTTACCACTTCTTCATCATCTTCTGAGACGTCACTGCTACTGCTATGTTATTCTTTTTACCTTCCCTTTTGCTTTGACTTTTTCGATGCTTTGAAGGCTGCTTCTTTTATATCTGGATTTTCTTGTTCAGTTCTCATTTCATATGTTGTGAAGATTCCATGTAGTTCATCCATGCTTATTGATTTTAGATCTGATATTTCTTCTAGTGCTGATAACTTAGGGTCAAATCTCATAGGAAGAGATATTAGTAATTTTTGAACAATTATAGATTCTTTGATTTCTTCTCCCAATCCTATGATTTCATTTACTGTTTCATCAACTCGTAAAAATTAAGCTGCAATAGTCTCATCTTCCTTCATCTTAAGTTGTTCGAATTGACCTCTTTAAGTTTGAAGCTTTGTTGCTTTTACTTTTGAATTTCCTTCATAAATATTTTAAAGTTTGTCCCAAATCTCTTTAGCAGATTTACAATGTGCAACTTTGGTGAATATCATTTCACTAAGACCATTCAGAAGTGCATTTTTGGCTTTGGAATTATTTTGGCCGAGTTTCACTGCTTTGTCATTTGTTGGTGGAACTATTGGTGCTGTGTATCCATCTACAATTGATTGCCAAATTTCAAATCCTCGTGCCTGTATATATGTTTTCATCCTTATGCTCCAAAATGCATACTTTTTTCCATTGAATTGTGGTATTCCATTTTTATACAAGTTATTTCTCTCCATGATCTACCTTTCAGTGGTTAAACTGATTTATGAAGGAACTTGCTCTGATACCAATTGTTGGATAACTAAGAGGGGGGGTGAATCAGTAATAGATAAATTTAATCATTTTTAACCATATAATCCAAGTGTTATATCAATGTAGCATTATCATCCAATAACTACAGATTAAATGAACAATCATACACATACACAGTACACCAGTGTTTTATGTGGAAACCCAAAGCAGGAAAAAACCACAGAATTATTTTTCTTATATGTCTTGAAGAAGTACATTCATTGGAAGCACCAACTTCCTTTGTTTTCCAACTGCAACTGAAAGGAGGCTCCAACCCCCTTGTTTCTCAGGCTACAACTTGAAGGAAGCTCCAACTCCCCTATTCTCTGGCTACAACCCCCTATGTTCTCCAGCTACAACCGGAAGGTGGCTACAACCACCTGTCCTTGCCCCGTCCAACTGCCCTGAAGTAGAAGTAGAATGTTGGAACCAATTTCACACTATCACTATCATATATATCATTGTAAACCTATACCTTAACCTGTAACCAACCTATACCATAAACAAGTGCATCAACCATGCACCAACCTGTACCAAACAACCTGTAATCAACATGTACCATAAAAAAGTGCATCCAACCATGTACCAAGTATGTACCAATCATGTGTCAACTACTCATCAACTATGACTCATCAATATGTACCAACATCATCAACTATACACGTCATGTATGTGCCAACGCATCAACTACTTGTCTCAACCATGTACCCAACATGTACCTCAACCAAAAGACCTCATCAATATCATCTTCCAAATATGATTTGTAACTCTGTAATAGACCTTGTGTATATGATCACATGCCTGCAAACCTTCCTTAACTTTAACAACAAGAGACTAGCATTTTCATCAAAATTTTCTTTAGTCTCACATGACTAGTTTTGGATTAGTCAACAACCCTAACTTGAAATAATCATAAATATGTACCTATAATGAATAAAGATATGAAAATAATATACAATTTTTTGTAGTGTGTTTAATTCAATTCCTCCAGGTGTCACTACTTGGAACCTCTCAGAAAATGAGTTATAGCAAAAATGGCATACCTTGTTGAATTCTAGCTTATTCTAGAGGATGACCTTGTAGAGCGTTCCCTGCATGGAATATTTTTTGAATGGATCTGAAAAGGTTACACATAATACTAAATATTGTACTCTAACCAAAATAGTTTGTCTTACTAAATTTGGATCTTTTATGAATAAGTTATGATGTTTTTACCTGAAACACATGTTTTAGACTAGTTTCAGGACTAGCCACAAACCCTATTTTCCACAGAGTGTAAATCCAAAAATACAACGACCCACAAGATCATTTTTTTACCACAGATACTTGAATATATTTCTTCAATGTCTTATCATTTTCATGGTCTGAATCATACTAGAAATAAAAGTTATTGCGAAAATGGTGAGATGACCTATAAATAACATACCTTAGAAAGAATCATCAAAAGAATTTATCCTCCCTTGAATTCTGGCCTTCTTTTATTCATCTTCCCTCTAAAATTAGGCTTAGGTATCCTTTGGTTACCTCAGTCACCTATATATATTCAATATGCTCAAGTGTGATATAAAATGAGAGAGCCTTGCCTCTTATTTATACTCTTCAAATATCTTCCTTAGAAGCATCTTCTAGGTCACTTAACCCATTTCAAGGTCACTTAACCTATTTCTAGGTCAATTAACCCATTTATAGGTCACTTAACCTATTTTCCTCATTTTTAGGGTTAACCACTTTCCATAATTAGAAAGTTATCCATTACTTTATCATTTAAATATTCCTCCTTGACTTTGTCACCTCACTTTATCATTTAAATAATCTTCTTTGATTTTGTCATGTCAATTTATTATTTAAATAATCCTTCTTGACTTTGTCGCTTTACTTTATCATTTAAATAATAATTTCTTCTTTGCAAGCACTTTGACTTATTTGACCTTTTGGGGCTTCAAGCCAACATATGAGGGTCCTCCAACTTAGTAAGGCCATAACTCTTAGACCGTGAGGAGTTATGTGACGTTCCACATACCACCAGAAATGTCATGACATGTACTATCCATATAGAATAATACTACCTTAAAATATATTAAAACTCATACCATTATACATGAAACAACCTTGTTTCCATTACCCAAACCTTTGTGCTACTAGAATTCGCTACCGAACTTTCTTCAAGGGTTGACATAATGAATACCAACCTTAATCAACATTAACGCCAACTAAGACCACTTATACATTCTTCATCCTCCCAATAGGATAGATATATTACTGATTGGCCATGCACAATTGAATAGGTGAATAAATAATCTTGGGCTTACCCATGGATCCCCAAGTTTTTTTTGGTAGTATGTTGACGTCGGATCCCAGTTCTAGCATAACATCACTAATCTTGTAGTCATTGATATGGGAATTTAGTCTAAATTCTCTGTCATATATATGTTTTCTCCTCTGTATTCTACCTGTATGTCTCTTCAAAAGATTAGAAACAATTGGCTCCTCTGGGTTCCCTTCAACTTCCAAAGTCCCCGTAAGAATGTTCCACAACTTTTTAGTGAGTTGTTATTCATCCAAAATATGGGGAAAAAATTGGAACCATAGTTCAATAATCTTTTGTGATTTCGTTGGCAGGTTCTTTAGAACTAATAGGTTTTATGTGACTCCTGATTGGAATTCAACACTTGGCTCTACAATTGTCGATATGAAAGGCTTAGACATCTGTCAAAACATTTCTATGGTGTTCTACAAGAACTCATTTTTCCTTAAGGGATCATACTTAGCATCCACCGATACCTCTTTCTAAATGTTTCTTTGATTGGGATTGTCAAGATTAGCACCATTCCTTGTCCCTCCTTGAGTAATAATATTAATATTGGATGCCTTTTCTTCAATAATAGGTCAAGGCTTAGAATTAATCAGATTGGTGCCTCACTTCCTTGCATGATTTTCTCACTTTACGATCAACTTAGGGAAATGCTTAGTGGAATGGGTGTTGTTTACATAGTGGTCACACCAAGGTCGTCTTGGAAGAGGAAATTCTCTAGCGAGATGTCCCTGATCATCACAATTATAACACTGATTTGTCCCTCTTCTGCTAGTTCATCCACCTCTGAAAAGAGATCGAAGGAATGCTACAAGAAACAATTATTTATCCTGTCAACAAGGCATTATGGGTAAGTCCCATGGTGGTGCAACCAAAGAAACATGATCCAAATAAATTAGGAATTTGTGTTGATTTCCAGGGACTCAACAAACAAACTTTGATAGATCCATTCCCCAACCCTTTTCTTGATGAAATCATAAATGAAGTCATTGGTCACGAATTCTATTCATTTACTGATGGGTTATCGGGATATAACTAGGTTCCAATAGCAAAAGAAGATCAAGAAAAAACAACATTTGTGTCAGAATTTGGATCTTTACCTACAAAGTAATGCCATTCAGACGAAAGAATGCACCAACATTTTTTTCGAGAATATTGGTCAAAGAATTTCAAGAGTATATCTACAAAACCATGGTTGTCTACTTCGATGATTGGAAACTCTATAGCCTATTCAAAAATCACATACAATGGCTTCGACTTATGCTAGAATGTTGTAGACAAATTCAACTATCATTAAACATCAAAAAATGCATATTTTCCACACCTATTGGAATATTGCTAGGACATGTGGTATGTAAAGATGGGGTAAAGGTTGACATGGCTAAGATTAAGATTATCCTTGATAAAAAACCACCCGTGAATAAAAAACAAATCAAAATTCTACTAGGTCATACTGGCTATTATAGGAATTTTATATGCCATTATTCGAACATCACCTTCCCAATGGATGAGATTTTACAAAAAGATGTTGAATTCAAATGGAGCCAAGACTGCCAAGAATCCTTCAATTTTTTAAAGAATAAGTTGGTTGAAGCATCCATTCTCAAATTTCCAGACTAGTCAAGAAAATTTCATGTCCATGTCGATGTGTCCAATGTAGTTTTCAAGTCGGTTTTAGCTCAGTCATATGACAACAAAATGGACCACCCAAATGCATATGCAAGTTGGAAACTGAATAAAGAAGAAATAAACTATTCAAATATGAAAAGGGAAGCCCTATCAATGATTTTCTCTCTACAAAAGTTATGTCACTATTTACTTGCAAACCCCTTTAAATTTTTTACAAACCATCAAGCATTGAAATACTTGGTCAATATACCAGTGCATCAAGGAAATATTTGTCGGTGTTTACTATTATTTCAGGAATTTGAATTTGACGTAATCATACGACCAGGGAAAAAGAATGTTCAACCTGATGACCTTTCACAATTAGAAACGGGGAGAAGATTTGACAGGAATCGATGATGACCTTCTAGATGCACATCTATTTAGAGTTGAAGTTGCACCTAAATATTTAGAAGATATTTCCAATTTCTTAGAAGAAGGAAAGGCCCCATAGGACCTCCCAACAAATAAAAATAAATTTCTAGCCATGGAAGTTGCACCATTTACAATGATTAATAGATACTTATACAAAATGGGAATAGATGATGTATTAAGAAGATTCGTGCCAGAACATGAACAAGAGGATATCATTAATGAAGCCCATGTAGGAGTAACCGGAGGACACTCTCAGGATGACACAACAGCCAGGAAGGTACTACAAGCAAGCATGTGGTGGTTGGATTTGCATAAAGAGTGTCGGGATCGTGTAAAAAAATGTGATAATTGTTAGAGGCTTGCACTACCTTTGTGGAAAAACAAAATTACACCAAGTTCAATAAACTCTAATCTAGATTTCAAAATCTGGGCTATCAACTTCGTCAGGCCATTTCCACAGAGGGAAAGAAGAACTGGTGCCAAGTACATCATTAATGTGGTCGAGTATGTGACCAAGTGGGAACAAGTTGAGTCAGTCGAATATTGTACCAAAGAGGTAGAGGCTAAATTCATCTACAAAGACATAATTACAAGGTTTGGTTGTCCTCTGACACTAATCAATGACCAGAGAACTCACTTTGTGAATGAAACAATTAAATTTCTACTGGAAATTTTTTTAATCGACCATAGAAAAACGATAATCTATCATCCACAACCAAACGAATCAATCGAATATTTTAATAAAACATTACAGAAGGGACTTACGAAGATCTAAAACATAAATACAAATGACCAGGATGATAATATTATTGCAGTCCTTTGGGGAAGACTTCATTCAAGTTATTCCACTACAATTTTGGACTAATTCCAACAGTGTTGCAGCTATAGCAAAATTTGATAAGATCATAAACATGAACGACTGACTATACCAAATGAACAATATAGAAGAAGAGAGGTTAATAGAGATCCATCACCAAGAGGTTTAGAAGCAACAACAAAAATCATGGCATGATCATCAATTAAAGAAAAATTATATAAAAGAGGGAGACTTAGTCTTACTATATGACAATCGCATAAAAGGAAAACGCATAAAATTGGAATAGATGGGGCCTTACGTGGTGGAATATATTCGACCAACTGGAGCGGTCCAACTTAGAACATTATTGGGGCATCCATTTAAGAAAGTAATTAATGGTGCCCATTTAGAGAAGTATCGGGTATAAAAGAAAAGAACCTTGTTGGAAAAATATAGCAGGGAGTTGCCAACAGGAACTGGCTAAACTAACTAATTATACTTATAAGAAATAAACCTTGCTTCAAAGTAATAAGAAAAAAAGTAGTTAGACAAATTCAGGTATAGAAAAATGAAAAGTTAAAGTATTTAAAGAATAGCAATAATACTAAAGAAAAGAAACAATAAAGTAAAATGGAGAGAGAAATCAACCCTTGGTCAAGCCCAAGACAAAGTAGCAGAAGATATTATCAAAGTTCCACACCATCGACCGACTTAAGAAAAATGCTCATAAGAAAATAATCAAGCGAAAGGATTAGTCTGGGAGAAAATGAGCATGGTTCAAGCGAGCGTAGATCGGGTGAACAAAGATCACATGAGAAAAACCCAAGAGAACATGAATCAAATTGACATGATAAAAGACGACACCATTCAGACTCGGTAAAAATTATCAAAATGAACAAACAAACAAGCCATCATCGACATTGACTAAGTCAATCTAATAATAAATATGGCTTAATAACTCTCATCATTCGGATCAGTATCGACCACGTATCAATAGAGGAAACCTCTTCAATCGGGTCCACGACAACATCGACCGAGAAAACACTAACGTTGGTAGAGACAAAGAATTTAATTCAAAATAGATAAAATATGACGAGAACATTAATGATGGAAATGATCGTTGTACAACCATTCATACAATCGTTGAATACATCGATATGCACGACATTCAACAAAAATATCTTGCAATTAATGGTCGACGAGACATAAACGAATGTCAAACAAGCAACGATTTAAAAATCCACTCACTCGACTCACTCATACCACCAATCAATATGACGAAAGAGAATGAAACACGAGAACAACTGGATGCATTGAACCCAGTGCTCTCACCACCAACTATAAATTTGGAAGAAGCATACGGCTTTGCCTCATTGTTCTTTTTTCCTCCACAACTAAGTATAGATCAAAGTGCATAGTAGTATAAACTCGTAAATTCACCAACATTGCTATAAAATAGTAATCGGGATCAAAAAATGTCGAGGATATGGAGGTACAAAACACCGAGCATGAGGATGAACAAAAATATGAAATAAGAAAACAGAGCATGAAGGTATCCATCAATATCCGAGCATGAATGTGGTTGGAAATCTTCATGAGTATGTTGCGACGAATCATCCTGGAATAAATTTGTGATCATTTCATTACCAGGATGCCAAGAATATAAATCATATGTGCATGAAGATCGGTGCTCTGAAGATGAAAACTCAACTCCTTTTGTTTGAGAACTACCTTCATCGTGATAAATGGGATCTTTATCAAAAGTGAAACAAGCCACATCCCATATATGCCTCCAAACATGTATGAAATCATCAATGTGTTGATCAACCATGTCAGAGGGGTCCTCCATGAGATCATTCCTATCATTGAAGTTAATTATTCTTTCATATGCATGTGAAATAGGAAGGAAAGGAAGGAGAAATTCACCTTGATCAATCTAGAAAATGGACACTGATGTCTCATCAAGGTATTCATCATCGATATCTTCTTGAAAATTTTCTTCATGGATATGTTCTTCAAGCACCTCTTCTGCAGGTGGTGGGTGATACTCTTCTTCGACTTCACACTCTTCAATTGTTGTCTTGTCATCCACCGGAAAACCTTCTCTGTAAAGGGAATTTTTGAGCTATTGGAGAGTAGTCTACAAATCTTGAGAATCTATCCCCCAATCCCTGATAAATTATTCAACAAGATTTGTAGAAGACCATATACTTTTCGGATCACATGAGTCTGCAATACCCAATCCTCATGCATTACATTTATACTTGAATCATACCTAATATAGTTCACAACATGGGTGACTTCTAGAGTTGGGTCACAATCGAATTTGGGGAAATTTTCCCTCCACCCTGCAAGGAAAAGGTTCAGGTATCCAGGGATATTTTGAACATTGATATAAGGGTATACCTTATGGAATTTCCATGGTAAATCCTGTGATTCCATGGTTCCATTATCTAGGATTTTTCTTCAATGGATTCGCCAGATGAACTTAATGTTCATCAAAAATGGAGGGAAGGGAAAGAGAACTTTCCACAAGTGGAGTCACCAGATGAGTTCTAAGTCATCAAGAAAGGGAAAAGGAAAGGGTACTTCCTTTAAGTGGAGCCACCACTAAATCTAGGGAAAGGATTTGGGATAGCTTTCCAAACTGTCGTTAGGGATCAAAAGAGGATTTAAAATCCTCCCCAGAAACATCACCAAAATGTTATCGCGCAAACAGTAGGTTGGGAAAATCCCAACCCAATCCACTAGATGCTAATAATGTTGGCAGAACACCTACCCACTGTCACCTCAGATAGGTATTCGCATCACTTTATAGGTGAAGTGGCCACCTCAAGGGGTGAATCCTAGGTGACCCTAGGGAGAAATGAGATGGAAAACGATACTTATGAATGAATTCCCCTATAGGTAAAATTGCTATATGGAAAGAGGGTTGGAAATGAGTCTCGGTAGTAGTTAATGGTTTCCAAGAAGTTCAAGAACATGTGGATGATGATAGTACCTTCCTGAGACACAAGAAAAACCAATTATACGAGATATATCTTAGGTGGAAAAGAAAGTTAAGCTTGTTGTCTGTAATTGTAATAGTCAATAAAGATATATATCAGTGAAAAAATAATTATTAGAGCTACAAAAAAGATGATAAAATTTATGTAAATGATACAAAATATTAAGCTAGGTATAACTATTACAACTCAAGATTGAAAGAGAAAAAATTTAGCATAAATGTAAGGTTGTTATAAACAAGTTTTGTAGAGATATAATTGCAGCCTTATGGCTGTAGAAAACAATTTTTTACAGAAGACAAATCAGCCACCAAAACTTGCAAAGAATCCACCCAAAAGATGCACCAGGACTAGTAGATTATGTTGGCAAACTTTTAGCAAATTCTGATGGTTGAAAAGTGAGTTATAAGTAAGAAAAATAAAGGTTTTCTAAAGCTCTAATGGTTGTATATTTTAATAAGTTACATATATAAGAATACCAAGCTAGTCAATATGCCTTAGTAGCCTTGAAAATCTCTTAACATATAGAAAATTTTCCAACTTGAACAAGATTGATATCTCACCAAAACACGTTAACCAATGCAAACAATTTATTTTTCCATTGCAAATTTTTCAGATTAGTGCCTTTAAAAAATGGGTGAATGGAATCTTAGAAGTGTTATTTGGATTAACAAGATCCCTATGGGTGTAAATCCTCTTACTCCCTAGTGAATTCCAATCAAACTAGGGTATATCTAGGAGTGTGTCCACACTCGTACTTCTCCTAGCAACCCTTACCAAAAACAAATGACTTATAAACTTAGCAAATAAGATGAAGCTTAATGGAGGGTGTATGCATCATACTCCCACTATTGTTTCAACCAATAATGACCAACAAGAAGCAAGAAAGAACTAACAAATACATATTTTCCTTACCAATTCCAAGAAAGAGAGAGATCAAGCCCTAGTTCACCAAGAAAATTACCATCGAAGAGAAAAAACATAATCCTTAAAGAGGGGCGCACCACTTTATCTCAAGGCATCACCAAGAAGCATTTTCACAAGAGAGAGATACCGAAAATTCCCAAGAGGGTGCAAATTTCAGCCAATATGTCTTCTCACAATGGGAGAGCTATGTCCAAAATGAAATAGAGTTGATCTCTATTTATACAAAAAGTTCTAAAACATGTTTTTACACAATACTTAGGGTAAAACACAAGATAAGGGGTCAACAAACCTTATATTTCCCCTTTAAAAAAATAATATTATTTAATCCATACTTTGCACATAAGAGAAACCCTAGAAACATGACATTACCCTCCTTTTGGGCAACGTTTGGCACTTTTGGTCAAGTCGTTGAGTTGGAGAAGGGAGCATTGGGCCTCTAAAGGCCAATAGTATTCAACCAATACCTTTCTTCCATGATCCATGGGCCTCTTCCTCAAAACATGCCAAGTTTCCAACAGAGGACGAACACCTTCAATAACCACTAACACAACCAGATCAAAGATCAACACATCGATGTTTTGGCGTGGTAAAACCCTTATGGAGAAACATCCATGGCCCCAACCAACACAGCCACTTGGATCAGTTTATTAATGCAAAATAAAAAGATTACAGAGAGATTTTACAAGAGATTTTCTCACAATCGATCATTGGCGAATGACCCTCCATGCTCTTTAAATAGAGATCATGGACCAATTGGGTGTTAAGCCACAGATCAATGGTCGTTAAGATCGAGGAGAAAATGAATCGTCAGATCACTCTATGTCGGGAACATATCATGACCATCGGATTTCCTAACTACAAATTCATACTAATGCATACTAAAGAAACACACTAAGAAACACACTTTTACCTAACGACACATTAGACCAAGTAGATCTTAACTAACTCCTAAGTGTCTAAATATCCTAACATCCCCCCTTAAGAAAAAC
>ML816733.1:120704-162580 GCA_009831015.1 Picea engelmannii | reverse complement strand
CTAAGAAACACACTTTTACCTAACGACACATTAGACCAAGTAGATCTTAACTAACTCCTAAGTGTCTAAATATCCTAACATCCCCCCTTAAGAAAAACTTGGGATAGGATTGAAGGATTTACAATAGTGACACAATAGGAGAAAGAAGGAGGCATTATATCCTATCCCCCCTTAATGACAACTTCCTGAACTCCTAACATAGATCGAAGTTTGGAAAAATTCACTTCTATAAGATACTTTGTGAAAATGTCTGCAACTTGATCTTTTGTAGGGAAAAAGAGCACTTCAATATCTTGATCATGAATGAGCTTTCTGATGAAGTGTATGTGTAGCTCAATGTGCTTGTTGCACTGATGTTGAAATGGGTCTTTGGCAAGCTTGATTGCACTCTTATTATCGCACCAAAGGTTGGTCAGATGTTTCTGCTGGAATCCAAACTCTAAAAGGATCTATCGAAGCCACAAGGCTTCCTGAATTGCATTTACCGATGCTCGGTACTCTGCTTCTACTGAAGAAAGTGCAATAGCATGTTGTTTCTTACAGGCCCAAGTGACAAGTCCTGAACCAAGACTAAAAACATAACCTGTAGTAGACTTCCAATCATCGGGGTCGTCATCCCAATCTGAATCAATGAAACCAACCAATAAAGGAGTCCCCTCTCAACTGTAATGTATCTCGAATTGAAATGTACCACATACATAACGAAGTATCCTTTTAGCTTCTTTCCAATGGCTTTAATGGGATTCTTGGGTTTATCTTTCTGCTGGGAAACTAAGGCTTTGTTGGAGGTACCTGCAGTGTTGATCACTCCAAGTTGTGCAAGCTTATCTTCCTCTCTAATCAAAGCAACACCAAAGGACTCAAGAGTGGGTTTTTTATAAGTTGTCCCTAGAGCCTCTCTCATGGCATAAAAAGTAGATACAAACACAAAATATGCACTACCTAGCTTAGAGAGAATAAGATAGATGCAACGCTCGTCATCCATCTTTATCTCACATTCTTCACATAAAATTCTAAGTGTTTTAAACTTAGATAGATAGTCTCCAATGGAATAAAAATCACTTGGATTTAAATTCAGTACTTTATTTTCTAACTGTTGTGCTTGAATAATATTGAGTTTACCAAAAACAGAATCAATATTTTCTCAAGCTTCATCGGGGTCATCAATTTCTTTAAGGTGAAACCTTAAATCAAGAGAGATGGACATTCTGATTAGTCCACGCATTTCGTCACTCCTATTAGTCCATTTGACTTTCTTATCATCATCGGTGGGTTCTTTTTCCTTTCCCAAGGTAATATGGTACAAGCCTTTACTTCTTAATAAATCCTCCATATGACATTTCCATTGGAAGCAGTTGGTTCTAGTAAGTAAAAGATTACTGGAAGAATCCATATTAAATATGTATATAATATGGATTTACAAATTGAGACTGATGATCTGGATGGAAATATCTCGAAAAATTATACGGTTTAAAAAAAAACTCACTAAAAACGGACTTCAGATGTGAAAGTTATGCCTTTTAAAAAAAAAAGGCATAAACAGCAACCAAAGGACCACGTGGTGGTGTAAGTTGTTTTATGAAGTGACCCACTTGTATAAAGAGAAATGGGGATCACTTTTACAATGAAGTTACTTTATAAAAGAAAAGTTGCATGCAAAATAAATAACTCTAAAATAAAATATTAAAGCTACTTATAGTGAGTCACTTTTATACTTGAAGTGAAATTCACTTTACAATTTGAGCATGAACTTTTTCATAAAAAGTAATGAAAAGAGAGACTTGAACTCAAGACCTATTACTTAATACGGCATATTTTAACCAAATGGTCTAGCAAAACATATTGTAATGTTTAGCAAGAGGATTGTTGTTGTTGTTTTTGTTGGAGAGCATGCTAAAAAAATGTTTTTTTCACACACACAAAAAAAATCGATTCTCGATGACAACAAGGGTTAGATCTCGGTTAGCTTACCCAGAAGATGCACATTTTCCTATATGTTTCTGATTTTCTAAGATCACACAAGGTGTAGGGAAAATAGCATAAGCAGATCTAAAAGAGTAGCAACCCAGAAACAAATAATATAAAACCAAAATAATACTCTGCAAAAATTTTAAAAATGCGTATTCAGGGTTTTATACCTCCAGATCTGACTGAAATGGTCGTATCTTGGGCAAACAGAAACCTTTTCGAGTGAAACGAAAAGTGTTCCTAACTGAAAAGAGTGCTCCGGGTGCAATGGAATAGTCCTCTCAACCTATAAATGTATGGAAATGGCATAAAATGGAGATGAAACAACTCAGCTTCACGATCTCAATCTACAACAAGGACAAGTCTTCAAACAGGATCTGATACCATGTTCAACAACACAGATATTCCAATAGATGACGAACACCTTCAGTAACCACTCACACAACCAAATCAAATATCAACACACCAATTTTTTGACGTGGTAAAACCCTATGAGGAAACATCCACGGCCCCAGCGAAGATGACCACTTGGAGTAGTTTATTAATGCAAAAGAAAAAGATTATAGAAAGATTTTAAAAGAGAGTTTTTCACAATCAATCATCGACAAATAACCCTACATGCTCTTTAAATAGAGATCGTGGACCAATCGGGTGTTAATCCATGGATCAATAGTCGTTAAGACCGAGGAGAATATTAACCATCGGATCACTCTATGTCGGGAACATAGCATGACCGTCGGATTTCCTAACTACAAAAGCATACTAATGCATACTAAAGAAACACACTTTTATCTAATGACACATTCGACCAAGTAGATCTTAACTAACTCCTAAGTGTCTAAATATTCTAACAATATATATATATATATATATATATATATATATATATATATATATATATATATATATATATATATATATATATATAATAGAATATGATTGATACAATGTCATATGATGGTATACTTATACCCAATGACTAGTCACCATGGTTAAACCATCACATCCCTTAGTTAGGTTATGCATTTTATCTTTATTATTAGTATTCATGATATTTATTTATATATATTATGTCCATTGCATTTCCTATCTCGTCAAAGATACTTTGTTCTCAAATCATTTTATGGAAGATACTTCATCTTCGATCTAGCCTACTATGCCTTGTCATAATTATTCATTCTTCAAGTGAAAACCATGAGATGATATGATATTTGAAGCATTAAGCATAATTGTCGATTAGTGAAATGGTCTAACCACCCCAATTCAATCTTCAGTGGAACTATGTGGTGGTGACTTTTGTTTTGAGACCAAATCGCACCAAAACTAGTATTCTTCAAAACATAGTTTGAATTTTTTATTTGTTCTAAGCAATGTTAATAAACTGATTGGTTTAGGTATCGACTCTTGTAGTCTTTTCTTGTTTCACTTTGGTAGTATGTATTCTTTACACACTTGTTTCTCCTTATTGATTATTAAATGTTTATTGGTAGAGGTACTAGGGTTTTCCATTATTTGTATTTCAACGTCTAAAAATATCCCTACTTAAACTAGGTTTGCAATTTTTTGGATTTTGATGTCAATTTGATCTATATTGATTTATTTATACATTGTTTGTATGTTTACATATAATGATTCCTCTAATTCAATTGTTCGGTCATTGTTTCTTTATTGATCAATGTTTTCTTATTGATAAGCTACTCTAGCTTTTCTTGTAGCGACTTCTTATCCTTCTTTAAGTTCTCAATTTGTGTAAGTAAGCTTTGATTATGATCCCTTAAGTGTGAAAGTTCTTAGTCTTTTTCAAACTTATCAAATTTATTTTTAAGATATTAATTCTTTAGCTTCCCATCTTTTAACCTCTGGATTTGTTAAAGCAACTCCTGATTAAGGTTCATTATGTGAGAATTTTCTTTATCTTTTTTTAATAGGTTTTTGTTGAATGTCTTCTTGTTTTACTATTATCTTTTGACTTTTTTATTTTTGCAATTAATTTTTCAGAAATATTTTAGGCAAGAATTTTTTTCAGATTTTCTTTATAATTCCTTGTAAAATATACTAATGAATATTTATATTTTATTGTGATACTTTCTCATTTTATTAATGTATAATTAACTCGTTTACAAAAAAAAAAAATTGTAAATTGTCTTATCTTCATTTGTCAAAAAAATTATATGTTGAGAATGTTGAGAAATTATATGTTACAAAAAGCAATCTAATTTGTAACCTTTAATTCTATGAGTTTTGAACTGTACTATTCTCAACATTTTATTTTTGAAAAACAAATTCATATTTTTTGGATTAGTTTTGTTTAAAATTTGGTGAAAATTTTAAAAGAATTATTGGAATTGTAGATATTAATTGTTACAATCTCAATGTAATAAAAGTTTTGGGGGTTTTCAAGGTGCGGAATCCAAAATACAATTTGAATAATGAAAAATTATAATTTCACTAACAATTTCATAACCGAATTCTAATGGTTGTGGGTAAATCTTAAAAAATAAAATGTTTAGAGTTAGTAACTCTAATCCTTAAACTGAACTTTAATAAAATGGATTTTTTTTTTTTTTAATATCAATTATTCCTTCAACCATCACAACAGTTCAATGATCCTTCTTTGTAATTAGTGTCACAATTACCATATGAATGCAATAACGTTAGGTTAATCCTGAAGTTTAGTGGATGCTAGAATGTCAGCCATGAGTTTTAGCTTCCTCTCATGCCACATTGAATAGGGAATGTTTCCAATCGTTTTGTTTATTCTATATATATATATATATATATAATTGAACAAAGCACACAACAACTTCATGAAATTCTAGGTCTTGGTTGTGATTTTGCATTTTACGATGGTTGTGCTACGGTATTTTAGAATTACGGCTCTAAGAGACACTGCATGCACTCTAAGATTAAGTTTTTGTTTGGAAAGGTTATTTGCAGTTGTAATGGAAACAGGGAAGCTAAACTAAACCATGAGGCAGAGTGAATCTACTCTTGCAACTTCTCTTACTGGAAGATCCGATTTTCTTTTGTGGAGGGATAGCAGTTCTTCTTTTACACAATATTTCTATGATTTTTTAATGTTTTAATAAATTATTTTATTTTTATTTTTGAAAATGGGCCACGGTTTTTAGGGAAAGTTAAGGAATTGGACTGGTTATCTTTTCTTCAACTTTATCCTAGATACACATGTTATCCAAAACTCACATTAGATAAATTTTGGTATTTGACCATGGCCAAAAGCTAATGATTTTGTTTTCAAAGGGAACAAAGGCCAATATCAGACTTACTCTTATACCAACACACTGAACAAAGTTTATTTACTACATATCGAACATATAAAGGACAATATGTTCAAATCCATGATGAACAAATGATATATATAATTGAATAAAATAGGAGATACAATAGAATATGATTATGATTGATACAATGTCCTATCTAATTGTATACTTATAAGCATTAACTAGTTACTATGGTTGAATGGTCATATCCCTTTGTTAGGTTATGTCTTTTAGATTTATTAGTATCATTATAATTTGTACTTATTTATATATTTTATGTTTATTACAAGTGTTTTGCTTGGAGAGCTTGTATGAGACAAGCTTGGATAAAGATTAAAGGTGGACTTGTTGGTGTCGATGCTAGGTTGGTGTTGATCCTTTGATAGAAAATCAAGCGGTTACACCCTCACCCCACTACTTAAGGGGGGAATGACTCCCTCAATCTCTTGTTAGACATAAGGGGAGTTCATGCGTCGTGATAAATCCCTCGATTTCCTATCGAACAAAAAATCTTTATGAGTGGCTCCAATTCTTGATTTCCTTTGATTTCCCTATTGGAAATCATGAATCTTGAGAAATCCCTCAATTTTCCTATGGGAAATATTTATGAGTGGCTCTTCCTAGAGCCACTCATAAATATTTCCCGAGCCACTCATAAATATTTCCCATAGGAAAATCAAGGGCCAAGAGTAACTTGGTTGATGCCTTGTTATGCCATATTAGTTAGTTGATGGTTTTTTGTTGATGATGGATTCCCTATCTAGGGTTTGAATGCATTGGAGAGTATAGCTTGTGATAAGCTTGAAGGACTATCTTGTACCAACTTGTGATAAGTTCTTGGTATGTAATTGTAACTACTTTCTATTGTATATATGAAATGTACTTTGTTGTCTAAGCTTTGTGTACTTGAAAATCTAATTTTTAGTGTATGTTCTCATGGTAATTGAGTAGTTTATAGTGCTATTTATGTATGTTGATTTAACATATCAGTGAATAGATTTTGTTGAGTGATTTGTCAAGTAAATAGAAGCTGAAATGCCATAATTGTGCCTATAACAAATATGTTGTTTATAAGTAATTCTCAAATTTGTTATATGTTGGATATTTTTCATTCAAGGATGGAAACTTAGTTTGTTATGAACCAAGCACCTTGAAAATGATAAAAAATCAATGACTGTAGTGCACTTCAAGGGGGAAACCCCCTTTTACAATATATCCAATTCACAAGACAATATATGATGATCCTAACTCCTTGGTGTATATATATAGAACAAAAAGGGTACAATTATAATGAAATGGTACAATGAAAGGTTCTAGTCGACCTCCCAATATAAAAAATACACTAATAATTGATGTTTATTAGAGCCTTAACATAGGGGCCCAAGGCCCTTAACATAGCCCCACTCTTTAAAAGTTTTTCCCTCAAATCTTATAATTGGTGTTTCTTCATGAACTGTTTATTTTCCCAGGTATCTTCTTCTAGAGGTATATTCTTCCACTTGATTAGGTACTCCATAATGGTTCTATTCCAAAGAGATAGAGAACATCGATCTATAACTTTTATGGTTCAAGAATTAACTTCCCTTCTTCATTTAATTATGGAATTTCTATTTGCACTAGCATAGTTTGTCCCAAAACATTTTTTAGACAAGATACATGAAAAACCTTATGAACGCAAGAGGAAGACAAATCTAACTCATACGCCACTTGTCCAATCCTGCAAATAATCTTATAGGGTCCATAAAATTTTGAAGCTAATTTCTAATTTTTCTTTTGCTTAAGTGTGGATTTCTTATAAGGTTGTAGTCTCAAAAATACCCAATCACCCTCCTCAAATTGTCTTTCATTTCGATGTTGATATGTTTGTTGTTTCATCATGTTTTGTGACATTTGAAGGTTTTCCTTAAGAATTGTCAAAGTTTCTTTAATCTTCTCTATATGTGACTCTATTTCATGTACTTTGGACTTATCTTGCAAAACGTATGAGATACTAGGAGTTGGATATCCATAAAAGGCCTCAAATGGGAGCATTTTAATAGATATGTGATAGGTAGTATTATACCGCCATTCTACCAGAGGAAGCATCTTCATCTGTTGATATTGTTTTTCTAAAACATAACATCGTAGATAACCGTCTAAACATTTATTAACTATTTTTATTTGACCAACTATTTGTGGATAAAATGTGGAACTCATAGCTAGTGTTGTTCCACTCATCTTCCATAATTATTTCTAAAACTTTCCTATGAATTTTGGATCTCTTCCACTTACTATTACTTTAGGAAGACAATAAATTCTATGAATTTCCTTCATGAACACTTCTTCCACTTGGCTTGTTGTATATGTATTTTGAATTCTTAAAAAATGTGCATATTTTGTGAGTCTATCAATGAACACAAAAACAACATCCTTACCTTCAGATTTTGGTAACCCTATAATGAGGGCCAATGATATCTCTTCCCATCTTTGATTAGGTATGTGTAATGGTTGAAGTATCCATGGATATTTTATTGTCTCTCCTTTATTTCTTTAGAAAACCTAGCATTTGCTCACAATGTTTTTAATATCTTTCTTCATTCCTTCTCAAAAGAAATCCCTTTTTATCCTTTGATATGTTTTAAGGAACCCTTCATGTCTTCCCATCAGAGAGTCATAAGACTCCCTTAATATTTGTTTCTTCAAATTTGATTGAGGGAATACAAATATTCTACCCTTGTACCAAAGTATATCTCCTTTCCACTCCCAATGTTCCAAAGAGTTCATCCATTCCTTTATACATTGTATTTTTTGTTTAGTATTGTTCAGTCATTTTGGCATTCATGGAAAGCTTCTTCCAACCAAACAGGAATAGAAAATGTAATAGAATATAAGCTTGAGGCTTCTTCTATTCTAGAAAGACCATCTACTACTACACTGTCCTTCCCTTTTTTGTAAATTATTTCAAAATCAAACCCTTACATTTTTGTTGTTCTTCTCATGACAAATCTTTTCTCCAAAAAGTACTTTAATCTATCATGGTATGTCTTGACTTTAAAGTGTCCCCCAATGAGATATTGCTGCCATTTTTTTATTGCATGTAAAAAAAATTCCATTTCTTTTTCATATGTATATTTCACCAAAAAAATTCCCTTAAATTATTTTATTTCAAACATCAATGGTCTCTCTTCTTGTGTCAATATTATTCCAATTCTTAGTCCTAATGCATAACATTCTACTTTGAATGTTTTACCAAAATTAGGTGTTTTCAATACTAGTGTAGAAGACATGGCATCCTTTAAGAGAGAGAATGTCAAAGTATACTTATCATTCCATACAAATGATTTCTTCTTCAAGAGAGAAGCAAGTGGGCCTGCAATGCATGCATAATTTTTACAAATTTTCGATAGTAACTTGTACAATCCAAAAATCCTCTAAGATTCTTGATGTTTTTAGGGGTAGGCCATTTTGTAACATCTTGGATCTTTTGAGGGTCCACCTTAACCCCTTCCCTTGAAACAATATGACCCAAATATTCTACTTCTTGTTTCCCAAAAATACATTTGGATCTTTTTACACATAATTGATTGTTCTCAAGAATTTGTAGGACTTGATCCACATGCTTAATGTGGTCTTCCCATGATTTTTATAGATAAGTATATCATCAAAGAAAACTAACATAAACTTTCTAACATGAGGTCAGAAATTTTGTTCATGAGGCTTTTAAAAGTTTAAGGAACATTAGTCAACCCAAAAGGAATGACCAAGAACTCAGTGCCCATCATAAGTTCTAAAATTTGTTTTGGGAATGTCATATTTTCTTAATTTGATCTAGTGGTATCATGATTTAAGATCTAGCTTTGTAAAATAAGCCACTACATGAAGCTCATATAATAGCTCATCAATATTTGAAATAGAGAATTTATCTTTTATGGTGATTTTGTTTAGATTTATATAATCAAGACACATCCTCCAATAATTATCTTTTCTTCTCACCATCACTAATGGTCCTAAAAAAGAGATCCTTCTTGTTTGAATAATACCTGAATCTAGCATGTCTTGTACTATTTTCTCAATCTCCCCCTTTTGTTGTTGGAGATATCTATAATACCTTTTATTAGGATAAGTACTCCCAAGTATTAGTTCAATTTGATGTTCATGATATCTAGATGGAGGTAAACCTTTAGGAATTTCTTGGAAGACCCTATAGTGTTTTTCCAATGTTCATCTTAATTCCTCTGTATTATTTTCATCTTCTTTCTTAACTTCCATAGAATAAAGTTTAACCACAACTCCCTTGCTATCATTTTTTTAAGAGATTTTAAATTTCATGAGAGTTGATGGCTTGAGAACGTTCATATTTAACCCTTTGAGTTCATATTGAATTCCTTCAAATTCAAATCTCATGAATGATTTGCTGAAGTTTGTAGAAATTGTACCTAATGTTTTAAACCATTGAATCCCTAGAACTGTTAGAAATAATAGGTGTGCTCGTTTCACCGTAGACAATAACTCAATATTGTCACCCAACGATAGGCACAAAGGCCACCCCCGAGCACCTTAAACTTGACATATAGAATAATTTTGGAAGCAAACACTAGAACCAATAGCCAACCAAGGTAGTGTACTTATATCCAAAGCTAGTGTACCAAGCAAAGAGTACAAACCATAACCAAGGCAGAAATTTCAAACCATAACCAAAGACCAAGTCACTACTACGGCAGCTGCATCTCTCCTCCAGTCATGCACACCACTTGTCCTTATGCAGTTGTGAGAGTGAGTGAGTACAAATGAGCTCTAGCACCCTCTATTTATACTACTCCAACTCACCTAACTAGGCCAACTTCTCTTCTTGGAGGATAATAACTCAATATTAAGTATTCTCTTGACCCGACTTGTCTGCTACAATTATTATCCAATATTTTAGGGTTTCTCTTGCTTCCTGGAATATTCTAGTCTTGTCAAAGGTTACACATAGAGGTTAATACCTCTCAAAACTACCATAATATCAACACTCCCTCCTAACTAGGGAGGTATTAAAGGGAAATGGTCTTGAGAAAAAACATACCATTCAAATGATAGCATCATCATAGCCACACAGGTTATCTCATGATCAAATCATGAGCACCAACATCACTATCTAACTAGATAGTCTCCATGGAAATAAGAACAATGTCATCCAATAGAACACAATTGTGTCTATTCATATTAGTATACAACTACTATCCAATGGTACACAACCACTCGTAGAAGCACACAGCAAATAACCAGTGACACATAGTCACTACCAGTGGATCACATCCATCATAGTAGCATATAGCTATTGTCCAGAGACATACAGTCTCCACAACAATCATATCATATAATATCAACCTGTATCAACAATGTCATGATATAAATTGAGTCATGTGGGCCATTCCTCCACTCACATTTGTAAGATATGGAAGAGCATCTTCCCTCAGAAAGTTAAACATTATCCATGGATGTCTAGATTATTCTTCCCAAGCATAGAAGAATAATTTTCCCTGATTGTTGAACCTGGATCACTCAACCTAACCGAGCCATTATTTTGGCACGATTCACAATGAAACCTAGAGAGAATGATTCTTCCCTAGAGAATGACTGACCATGATTGTTGAACCTGGACCATTCAAACTAACTAGACCATTCTTTTGGCACGATTCACAGTGCAACCTGAAGAGAATGAGTCTTCCCTAGGGAATGATTGTCCTTCTTACAAATGTGAACTTTGAAAGAATGACTTCCTAGAGAGGTAGAACATTCTTCTTGATCAATTCTCAAAGTGAATTCCAAGGAGAATGATTTTCCTAGACCATTCCCCCACACTGGCCACAAGGGGAATCGCTTTCTATGGTACATCAACAATATATCGGACCATTATTTTTCGTTCTGGACCATTTTCTAAACTGGAAAATGACTTTCCATTAGAAATGTTGGACCACTTTCCAAACTGGAAAGTGACTGCCCAACCTAGACCATTTTCCAAACTGGAAAATGAATTTCCATATATCAATAAAATATCAATTCTCCCTCCCAAACTGGGGAGTAATCACTTCCATTCCCAATAAGGAAGTCATCTCCACGAGTCCATCTTGTCCCTTAAGTACGAAAAATTTCCATATTAGATAGAGGCTTTACCAAAATATATGTTATATGCTCATCAGTGGAGATATACTAGAGAACCACTTCTCCCCTCTGGACTTTATCATGGAGAAAATAGTACTTGATCTCAATGTGCTTCGACCTTTCATGGAACACAAAGTTCTTTGATAGTTTCACATAGCTCTAGTTATCGTAATATATCATGGTCGAATCCAACACCTAATCAAACAGTCCAGAAACCAGCTTACGGAGCCAAACTACTTACGTACAAGAATCACAAGTTGCAATATACTCAACTACTGTAGTGTTAGGTGCAATAGAATTTTGTTTCCTTCTATCCCACGATATCATGGAAAAGCTAAAATTAAAACATATCCAAGAAACACTTCTTTCGTTATCTGCACTCCATGCCCAATATGAATCGATAAATCCATGCAGCTGTATATCATAACTCAAACGTCCCACGAACACATTTCAAGGCATGTTTTGTAATTATTCAATTCTCATGGCTAGGTTCCACCTGGAACTATTTTCACGGCAAAGAAAACATTCGGCTGAGTATTCTCCAAATACATCAACGAGCCATTCAATTGTCGATACATGGACGGGTCTATTGGATCAGAGTCTCTCAACTTCTTCAGATATGTCATCATGGGATTTTGCCATGGATTTTCAATCCATTATCCAGGACTTCTGAAGAACCATTTAGACAAACTTCCTTTGTCATAGGAGGTTTTCACCACTCCTTTGTTGTACATGAGAGGCTCTGCACCAAGTTGCTTGAATCCATACAAGGTATTCTTCCATCTGCATACATGGGTCTCTTTCTAGTATACCTCAAAACCTTGAGGTTTCTCTACATATGTTTCTTCTTCAATTACTCTATTGAGAAGAACAATGTTTACATCCATCTGATGTAAAATCCAACCCATGGATACTCCAAGAGATGTAATGTCTTAGGTAGAGGTATATCTGGTTACTGAAACAAGTTGTCGTCATAGTCTTCTCCCTCCTTCTAGGAGAACCCTCTAGCCCCGAATCTCGTCGTGTATCTATCAATTCTCCCATTTATAATTATTTTTCACAATTTCTCACATACATTGTTCTTCATCATAGCTTCCTTTCATTCCTTCTACCTGACTGCTTCTAGTGGATTCAAATCATTTTGGTATTCTTATGATTTTCGGTATAGTAACTGGTTCAATTTTGTTGTTCGGGATTTTCTTTCTTTCTTGGAATCTTCATGTTCTTCCTCATGTTTCTTTTCAATGTTGGAGTCCATGGAATATATTATAGATTCCACGCCCTTCCTTCCTGAAGCTTCCAACTTTTTCCTTTCTCCATAGGAACATAAATATATATGGACAACCAAGGATATTCAAGGCTTCTTTTCAAAGAAGACTTCTTCTAGAGTTGAGTTGAACACGTGTTGTTTATCATGGATGTCAATTCCAACGAATAAGATGGATAGATGCTTCATAGTATTCATGTATTCTTCAATGGATCGTATTATTAGGGATTATCTCCCTCCTAATCCCCGCTTCATGCATGAATGAGAAATATCTAGAACTTCCTTGTTTTTATTTTGAGATTGCATGCTTATGGAATTCTACAATCAATTCCCTCTGTCTGAGAGAGTCCATGCTTCTGTCTGTTGCACATCTCTTTTCTTTCTATAAAGTGTCACAAGTTTGTTCTGTTTTCCTTTTGAATAATGACTTCCTCTAAGTCTGACTCCCTCCGAGTCTCACTCCCTCTAAGTCTCTTTAAGTTTGTTTCTATCTGTTTTCATTGTTGCCCATCTGGCAGTTGTTGCAAGAATTGTGCCATCCTTATAAACTTCTTCTATGCTAGCTTTCGCAAATATTGTTCATCGAAGGTTTGTCAACATATGTCACAAGGGTACCTAGAAATACATCTTCATGATAGCCTTCATGAAATAACCCAAAGTCTTTCTATTGTTCCACTTGAATTGATTTTCTTCTAAGACAAGTATCCTTTCTGACCTGTCCCTTAAACATAAACAATATTCTTTCTTGAAAGAAAAAATGAGTTAGAGAATATGACCTCAACCTTATAAGATCTTGACTAAATTCAACTTATAACTTTGACTAGAAGTTCATAATGCCATAACAGCTAGAGACATATCAAGTCACACGTGGGGAGTGTGTTGATCTTCTAAATGAACTGAATCCAATATCACTTCTTTGGAAAATATCATGTGTACATTCCCTGCAAACACACTCATGCTAATGATACAAATTAAAAGAACATGTATAGGTACATACCTTTGTTACCAACCTTTGGCGGTAAACCTTGGAATGACTTTTCTAGACCAGAGGTTCAGCTGCTAGAGGATTGGTAAACCTCATAATGTTCCTTTCAGTAAATCTCTCTTGGGCATATCATACACTTTCTTCATGCTAGGTCTTTTGTCTTCACAAATGCCACATTTTGAGGTTCCTTCTCTTTTCCCACTTCAAATTGTGTGTTCCATGATCTTTCCTTTCATGATATCCAACACTTTATTCTTGGAAACGATGAGTTCAATCCTTGTATTCCATGCTCTAAAGTTAGAAACCTATTCTAACTTGTTTTCTAACTTCATAGAGTAAGTCATGACTACTTTGACTTGGTCAACCTTTGAATTTGACTTGGCCAACCTTTGACTTTGACCAACAACTCAAACTTGATGTCTTGGCTTTTTGAGAGTATTGGGAGGTGCTCTAGGCTAGGGCACAATAGGTTATATAGGAATTAGGTCAAGTGCTTCACTTAAGGTTCCTCAACATGAGGGTTAGGGTTTTGTTGTTGCAACAAAAACTATGACTGCAACTGCAACTACAACTGAGAAAATCCTCACAATCTACCTTCTAGTGGTTATAATGTCCGAAGATAGTGTGGGCACATAACCTGTTAGAAATAATATGTGTGTTAGTTTCACCGTAGACAATATCTCAATATTGTCACCCAATGATAGGCACAAATTCCACCCCCGAGCACCTTAACCTTGATAGATAGAATCAATCTGGAAGAAAACCCTAGAACCAATAGCTAACCAAGGTAGCGTACTTCTCTCTAAAGCTATCGTACCAAGAAGAGATTCCAAACCATAACCAAGGTAGAAAGTCCAAACCATAACCAAATTCCAAGTCACTTCTACAACAGTTGCAACTCTCCTCCAGTCATGCGCACCACTTGTCCTTATGCAGTTGTGAGAGTGAGTGAGTACAAATGAGCTCTAGTACCCTCTATTTATACTTATCCAACTCACCTAACTAGGCTGACTTCTCTTCCTATAGACTAATAACTCAATATTAATTATTCTCTTGAGATGACTTGTTTTCTAGGGTTATTATCCAACGTTTTAGGGTTTCTCTTGCTTCCCAGAATATTCTAGTCTCGTCAAAGGTTACACGTAGAGATTAATACCTCATGCAACTATTGTAATATCAATAATAACAACATCTACACCTCCAATGTGAATGACATACAATGGGATTTCCCAATTATATTCTCTCATACTTAGTTTAATGTTGTGAATTTTTTCCACACAATGAATACTCCCTCCATTAGCAACCAAAACTTGAATTTGTCAATAGATATACAAAACAATTGAGGTTCTCTAAATATTCTATCAATGAAGTCGTGTGTACTACCCGAGTCAATGAGCACTATAACTTGTTGCTTCTTAACGTAACCTACAATATCTAGGGTTTGAGGTGCCAACAACTCTGCCAATGCATGAACATATATTTTTCACATGTCTAAATCAATGGTGTGCACAATTTTGGCCTCTATTTATTTCTCTTTTAAGTTGAAAAATTCTTCCTCATTTCTTTGTTTATGCCTCCACTTCATCTCCATCATTATTTTCCTAGGTCAATTTTTTTTTTCTTAACATTTATTTCCTTTTGAACATTTTTTGTTACAACCAAAGCATAATCATTTTTCTCTTATTTCCTCTATTTCCTTCTTTGATATTCAAGTAGGTTGAAGCAAGGTTGTCTTATGAACCCAAAAATGATATTTTCTTCTTGCATATGCTCCAATGGTAGACTTGTGTGTAGCCTTATTCTTGGCTTGAATATGATGAACAAATTACATAGCTTCCATAATATTTTCAGGATGTTTTAGGAAAATCTCATGGTTGATGTCTTATTTTAATCCACCCATGTTGTTACGAGACTTATCGGTAAATGGGAACATAAACAGATCTCCCTAGATCCACCTAGATCTAGAACAAAACAAAATAGAACATGACGCTTTCCCTGAGCTCTAATCATTGAGTTTACTAACTAGAAAGAGATGGGAAACATACCGTTTAAATATCACTTCCTCTTTCCATTGTCGTCCTAGATCCACTCCAATGCTCCTGTGATATTATATCTATAAGGGAACACAAGCCAACCAAAGTGAAAGAAATATAACACACTCAAAGAGAACCTATGTATGTGATCAATGAATCATACAATAAAACAAGATGAGTTTTATGGGAAAGAAACATATCATTGTATTATATAATAATGAAAGTGGAGATTACAACCAAAGCCTTGATGTTGCAAGGTCCCCTTTCAATGACCCTTTTCTCCAATACACACACTTGCTTGAATCTTGAATGAAGAAGATCCACAATGAATTGATGAACTAAAATGAGGCTCTCGAGAATGATCCAATGCAGAATTCTCCATACAATCTTAGCCAATTCAACCTTCATTATCCTTAATTCCTTGCTTATGTGCTTAACCTTTTCCATGAGAGATCCTTATTTTTATAGGGGAAAGAGAGATGATTAAAGAGATTAGGATGATCCCACCAAATCAGAGAAGCAAGTAGAATCCCAACCATATGGATGCCACCTCACCTTCTAGAAGATCTCCTTCTAGAACTGTTGTGAAGGTCGACCTTTTCTTAACCTTTTGTCATCGTCACACCCCAGTTATAGAGAAACCTACGGAACCAGTTTTAGGGAAGAGTTTGATGACCAGGCATCGTCGCACCCTACTTATGGTGCAGCCTATGACGACCTTCCTTAATAGGGTTTTTTGGAAGAGAAATCCAATCACTTTCATCATGGAGAAAGGATCTTTTTGGGAACATGAACACATGTTGTCAATGGATCACTATAATGACCAAAATAATGTGTAACACGTGTAACCTTCCAACAAATGTTCATCACTTATGTTATCCACCCTTGTGGCCAATACCTTAAATTTAGAATTATAATTCAATATCACCTAAGTGTTTGATTTTTTTCAATTGAATGAAGTAGTTTTTTTCTCAAACTTTCCCATATTGTACTTCTAAGTCTCTTTTAAATAAACCCCAAGTATAATGATAAAAATGGGGCTTTTGTTTAACTACCCATTGATACCATCGATATGGTTTTATCTCAAAGTTCAAAGTTTCTATGTGAATCATTTGTTTATCATCCATAATATTATGCAGTTCAAAATATTGATCTATTTGGTTCACCTAGGTAAATACCTATGTTTAATCAAACTTCTATGATTCAACCTTGGGAAGGTTCATTCCTTTTGGGAACCATCCATAAGTAACTCCATTATTGGATTTAAATCCCCCTGGAAAATTATTATTATTGGAAAGTTGTTCAACATGAATACCACCCTTATTTTCATGATTCCATTTAGACCCCTTATCAATTTTAGGGAGCCTCTCATTTAAGGCTTTTATAATATTTTGTTCCATTTGTTCCAATTTTCCTCCCATCCTCTGTTCTAACTATTCTATATTTCTTTCCATCAATTCCTTATTTTCATCCATCTTTCTTCCCATTTATTTTTGAATATTTATCAAATCAACCTTTTTCACTAACCTATCATTCAATTCATTGATTTGTCTATCTAGTTTTGATAGTTGGTTTTATATCTCCTCATTTATTCTTGAATAATGGAAGACCTTTCTGAAAGTTTAATTGGTGAAGTAAATTTTGGACCTTTTTTTGGAGCCATGGAAAAAAGTTACTAGGTCCTATGGACAAAGAAGTGTCAAGTGCTATAGTTCTTTGATATATGTGTAGGGTCCAACAATAGTACTCGGCCCAATATCTCAGCGCACTAACTAAGGATGTTCAACCATGTCCTTATCCATATAGATCATGTGTTATTTAAAGACACTGAAACAAGTCTCTAATTATTTTTTAAATGAGCTTGCCTACCACAGAAAAAAATCTTAAAATCACCAGAAAATAATTTGTGCAAAAACCTTAACTTACACAAGCAATATATCATAAAGTATAGTCAATCAAAATCTTAAAAACTTTCCACATGTACTTCACTATGTCAACCCAGGATTTTGAAAATTTCAAAGCCTAAGACTCCATTGAAAAACAATTACAGTGAAAATGTCAAGATAATTGATTTCAGGATTAGTCACAAACCTTGTATTCTATGGACTATATCTCTGAACGTTTAGAAAAACAGAACCTAAAATTTTGACCATATATACAATGATATTTCTCCTTAGTCTCCACAAAATTTCACTATCTAAAACTTCCTTGAAAAAAAAAGTTATAGCGAAAATTCCAAAATGACTCGTTCAAAGCTAATTTCAGAATGAGTCACAAACCCTATCTTCCATAGGTTGTATCTCTAAAAGTATAATGAACCAGAACCTGGAATTTTTATGAGACGTATTGTGATATGTCTCCTGAGTAACCTCCAAATTTCTTTGTTTAGAGCATCCCATAAAAAAAGTTATAGTGAAAATGCTAAGATGACCAAGGATAATTTTAATGATGGAAAATTATATTAAAATGTAGAAACCTTGTTGATTTTTCTAATTTCTAGAGATGATAATTATTACCTTATGATTTCAAACAGATTTCAATTCCACTATTATCATAGAATAATTACACATTGAAAATTTCAACTGAAATAAAACTGCAACGGAAATAACAAAATCACAGAGAGATATACATGCACAATAGACACGAGATTTATCCTGAGAAACCCTGAACTTGGGAGAAAAACCCAACAAACATTTCTCTAGAAAAAATTTAATCCAAGTTCAAAAATACATCACCAGAAAAATGAAGAATCCAAGAACATAGAAAGTTGTGCCCTAATGTGAGGAAGAACCCTCAAGCATGGCGCATCACTGAAAAAAGATAGCACACCACCAAAACAACTGATAAGATGCTCCTTGAAGAATTTGTTGGAACTGCTACTAGACTTGCGCACTGGCTAATAAATTGAGTGAATGTGTAATAAAGAAATGAACTTGCATTTATTTATACTATTCAAATCACCATATTTCACTGGCAAGGTCGACTTGTCATTTTTTTCCTTTAACGTTATTTTATTTCTTTTGTTGTTTTTACAAATGTTTCTTCAATGCTCCAATGGAGCCGACTTAATCTTCTTGTCTTCTATTTTCTTCTTGGGCTTTCTGGATTCTTCTTCAATGGTTTCCTTAACATTTCCATGTCCTCTTGGATTTCTTCTTTCATAGAAAAGTTTCTCATGATCCATTTTGATGATCCATCTTCACACAATTGTGTCTAGAACCTCGGGTCTTATACTCGTCCTTACCAAATCACCATGACTAAGGAAAAAGACCACACCAAGGCCATTTACCATAGGTACACCTTTGTGAGTGAATGTCAGGCTCATGTTATTTGACGCGTGGAAAGTACCTCAAGCACCTCAAGTCCATATCACTCCTTGTCATGATCAAGGAAGGACTATGTCTGGGCCCATTTACCACAAGTACACCCTTGTGATAAATTTATCATATCTCCCAAGTTGGCCTGCAGCCTAATCTAGGAGAAGGTCCACCTGATGCTTACCAGGGCCATTCACCATAGGTACACCCATGTGGTTGAATTTCTTCTCGATGCTACCACACATTGGAGTAACACTAGCACCTTGAGTCTTTTGTCCTTTGAAGACTACGCCTGAGCCATTCACCACAGGTACACCCCTGTGAGTGAATGTATGCCCAATGCTACCTCCTAAAGAACCATCAACACTTCAAGTATTATGTCCTTCAAAGATTATGCCAAGGCCATTATCCACTGATCAAATAATCATGAACAATCCAGGGAGAATGTCTTCCTGATGTTGTAAATCATCAACACTCCCTCTCAGCAAGGGAGACATTTTGCATAACACCAAGCTTGTCCCTGAAGTAGAAAAACTTCACTCTATATAGAGGCTTGGTGAGAATGTCCACTATCTTCTCATCTGCGGATATGTGTTGAAGCGTCACCAATCCCTTATGCACCATGTCTCAAATGAAGTCCTGCAAGAAGCTTCTGAAGCCACACTGCTTCACAACGTGCGACGCTAGTTGCGATATACTCCTTCTTTGTTGTACTAAGTGCTATAGAAGCATGCTTCCTACTAAACCAGGATATCATTTCTAATCCCAAACTGAAGAAGCACCCCAAGGTGCTCAATCTTTCCACTTCACTCCCTTTCCAATCAGAATTTGTATATCCATGCCGCCTCACTTCACCATCTAAGACAAACCATATGCAAATGTACCATGTCGATACATCAACACATGCTTCATTGCAACCCAATGGAACTGCCTTGGATTCAACCAAATATCGACTCAGGGTGTTCTCTGCAAAGCAATTATCTGGCCTAGTGTTAACTAGGTACATCAAGGATCAACTCCACTGCATGTACATCGTGGGATCCATCAAATATGAATTTGAAACAGAATCACTCAACTTCTTCAAATTTGTCTCCATAAGTGTATCCATAGACTTGAAGTCGATCATATCGAGCCTCATCAATATCCCATGACTGAGGAACATATCATCTGGTCTCTATCACACCTGTAATTCCAAGAAATAGTACATCCGACCAAGATCCTCCACCTCGAACTCTGAAGCCAACTCCCTCTTACACTTGTCAATGAGCCACTCTACTCAACATTAAATAGCAAGATCACTAGATCACTATCTACAACCTTGTAGTAAAGGTTTGGATTTGCATCACTCTCATTGAATCCCAAACTTATTAAATTTCCATCAATCTGGGAGTACCACGCTCTATGTGCCTACTTGAGTCCATACAATGCTTCATTTAATATGCAAGCATGAGACTCATTCCCATGTATCACAAATCCCTGAGGTTTCTCTATGTACACTTCCTCCTCAATCACATCATTGAGGAACACTATCTACAAAATCATCTGATGTAATTTCCAACCCGTCATTGAAGCAAGAGAAATGATAGTCCTGATGGAAGTGTACTTGGCGACTGGAGAAAAACGTCTCCTCACAATCCACTCCCTCTTTCTGAGGGAATATTTTTTCCACAAATCTTGCTTTGTACTTCTGATTGCTACCATCTATTACATGCTTGATCTTATAGATTCACTTGGAAGTGTAGTATTCCAAATATAAAAAAGTATGCAGAACATAAATAAATAGCTAGAAATGGCAGATGAACAACAATATAACCAGAACAACACCACAATAATACCAAAATAATACCAGAATAACACCAGAAAGAGAAATTTGATTAGTGAGAGCAATGTTCACTTGCCTCTTCGAGGGGGAAACCTCTAGCAGAGAAGAGCTCTATTACAATAATATCCAAGACAAAAGTTCTCATACCCTCGACTCTTATTTATACTAAATATGTCTATCAAAAGAACCATATAGAGGAAGATCCTTCTAGAAGCGGAAGCTTCTATTAGGTCTTCTTACATTGGACTTATTATTACTTATTGCTAGGCCTTATTAATATTAACCTTTATTACATGGAAATATATTATTCTACCTACGTGAGGGGTTAGGTCCCTAACATGCCCTCCCCCTTAAAAACAACATTTTCCTCAAGGCTTGAGATGGGGAAATTGTTGCAGAATGGTAGTTGGTTCCCAAGTGGCATCTGTAGGGGTTGCATCTTTCCACTGGACTAACACTTCCTTGATGGTTTGCTGACACAGAAGTTACTCACGCTGGTCCAAAAATGTTTGTGGTTGTAGCCAAATGGAGCCTTCTTCGCCCAACTCGGAAAGGTTGGTTTGAGTTTGTCACTTAGTTCCAATCACCCTCTTTAAGCAGGAAACATGAAAAACAGGATGGAGCTTAGAATGACTAGGAAAATTTAATTGATAGGCCACTTGTCCCACACGCTTGAGAATGGTATAAGGACCATAAAATTTGGGTGCCATTTTCTGAAAATGGTCATCCTTGAGGGAATTTTGCTTGTAAGATTGTAGTCGAAGAAACACCTAATCCACTTCTGCAAATTGACGTTCAAAAAGACCTTGATTTTTTTGTTTCTTCATGCGATTTTGGGCCATGACCAAATTCTCTTTGAGGGTACGGAGAATAGCCTCTCAAACTGTAAGTGTTTGGTCAACCGCTTGGACCTTCAAGACACCTGGAAAATCTGAGAGAATTGATGGTGGATTTTGTCCATATACCGCTTCAAAAGGAGTCATGCGGGTAGTTGTATGGTATGAAGTGTTGTACCACCATTCAGCTAGTGGTAACCATTGAGCCCACTAATTCTTCCTTTCTAATGTAAAACACCTCAAATATGTTTCTAAACATTTGTTGACAAATTCAGTTTGACCATCAATCTGGGGATGATAAGTTGTGTTGAGATGCAATTGGGTGCCTTGTATCTTGACCAGTTCTTGCCAAAAATTGTTGGTGAAAGTTAGGTAACGATCATAAACAATAGAATGTGGCATTCCATGAAGCTTGAAGACCTGATCCATGAAAAGTTGATCCACAGTGGATGTTGTAAATGGATGTTGAAGAGCACAAAAATGAGTAGACTTGGAAAGACAATCAACTACCACCATGATGACTGATTTATTTCCCAATTTAGGTAAGCCTACAATAAAATCCATAGAGATATCCTGCCAAATAGTATGTGGAATCGGAAGTGGTTGTAGTGTGCAAGGAGATTTGACGGTTTCACCCTTGTTGTGTTGACATACATCACATTCAACCGCAAAATTATGAACGTCTTGTTTCATACCATCCTATAAAAAATAACATTTAACCCGGTCATAGGTTTTGGTATACCCAGATTTCCCAGTTGTGGGTGTAGCATGAAGCTCAGAAAGTACCGTGGATTTAAGTTTTGACTGTTTACTTAAATAGAAATGGCCTTTGTATCAAAGCTCATCATTGAACCAAGAGTACCCTAGGGAAACTGGAGAATTGGACTGCAATTGTTGTATCATATGCGAAATTTTGGGATCGTGTAGCCATTTTTGGCGAACAGCTTGGAGCCAATCTTGTACAATGAAGGAGAGAGAAAAAAGGGACCCTTCATATTCAAATTTTCTGGAAAGTGCATCAGCAACCACATTGTCTTTGTCTTTATTGTAAATGATCTCATAATCATATCCAAAGATCTTAGTCACCCGTTTTTGTTTCTCGGGGGAGGAAAGGCATTGTTCCAGAAAATACTTGAGGCTTTGATGATCTGTCTTAATTTGGGAGTGTTTCCCCAATAGATAAGGGTGCCAAAGATCCATGGCGTGAAGAATAGCCAACATTTCCTTTTCATAGATTGATTTGCCCAAATTTCTCTCGGACAGTTGTTTTCTGGTAAAGGCCAAAGGTCGACCCTCTTGCATAAGGACAATGTTAATTTCTTTCCCAGAAGCATCACATTCCAGGACAAAGGTCTTTGTGAAATCAGGAAGGGCCAGGACTGAAGTGGTGCACATGGCCATCTTCAAGGTTTGAAAATCCTGAGCAACTACTGGATTCCAAGTGAAAGAATTATTTTTAAGGAGTCCAGTGAGAGGTGTCGAAATCTTTCCATAATTCTTAACAAAATTGCGATAATAACCTGTTAAACCCAGAAATCCCCGCAAGATTTTGAGAGTCTTTAGGTGAGGCCAATTTCGCATAGCTTCAATATTTTTAGGATCCACCCTGACGTCGGCCTTTCCAACAAGATGACCCAAGTACTCAACTTCCAAGGCACCAAAATCACATTTAGATTGTTTGAGGAAAAGTTGGTTCTAAGAGAATAGATGGAGAACTCAATCCACATGAGCAAGATGGGTTGTCCAGGTTTTGCTATAGATGAGGATATCATAAAAGAAAACTAAGACAAAATGACAGAGAAAAGGACGAAAGACATGATTCATGAAGCTTTGGAAAGTGGAGGGATCATTACACAAGCCAAAGGGAAACTCATAGTGGCCCTCATGATTTCTAAAGACAGTCTTAGGGATGTCTACATATTTCATACGGATCTGGTGGTATCCGAACGAATATCAAGTTTAGTAAAGAACTAGGTGCCACTCAATTCATCCAAGAGGTCATCAATGACAGGAATGAGAAATTTGTGTTTAATGGTGAGTTTTTTTAGGGAGAGGAAGTCAGGACACATGTGCCAAGATCCTTATTTCTTAAGGACCATGACCACAGGAGAAGAGTATGGGCTCGTACTAGGGTGGATAACACCTATGTTGAGTAGTTCTTGAATCATTTTCTCAATTTCATCTTTTTGGGAAAAGGGGTGATGATAGGGATAGATATTGGGAGGAAGGATTCTTGGGACAAGGGAAATGGAATGATCATGAAATCCATGGGAAGGAGGGAGTCCCTGGGGAGTGGAAAAAACCACTTGATGTTTAGAGAGGATGGATTGGAGGTCCTGTAGCACATAGGGTGTCTTAGTTGCTTGTATGGCATGGAGTTGGGAAATAATGCCAGAATGACCTTTTTTTAGCATCTTTTCCATGCGATGGGAACTAATGATCTTCGGGGAACCAACGATGATGCCTTGGAACTGATATTGTTGGCCCTCCTGGTTGAATTTCATGGTTATTTCCTTAAAATATATGAGAATGGAACTCAAATTCCTTAGCCATTATGCACCCAACACAATGTCACAACTGCCCATGTAGATAGAAAACATATGAGATTTCAAATGGTATTCACCAATTTGGAGATGCACATTTTCACAACGCCCTCCACATTTCATGGACCCACCATTGGCAATCATGATTTGGAAATTATTGACTGCACAGATATAGCAATTAGTTTCTTGGGCTATGCGAGGATGAATAAAAGTATGGGTGCTTCCACTATCAACAAGAATGATGACCTTCTTATGATTGATGTAACCAATTAGATTGAGGGTTTGGGGAGTAGAGAAGCCAATGAGAGAATTTAGGGAAATGGTCGATTCTACTTCAGGAGGGTCTGAGGGAGGGGTTATTTTAGTGGTTTTAGGTGACACAGACACAAGGCGAGCCTCAACATCCTCTTCTGAAACATCCTCTGAGATGTCCATAAAAATATTTTGTTCCTTAACCTTGTGTTCCGAAAAATATTTTTCATCATAATTATAACAAAGGCCTTTGAGTTTGCATTCATCCATTTTGGCCCTGGTCAATTTCTGGATCTTTAGTGGAGTAGAAGGAGGAGTGGGAGTTACTGGTTTAGTGTGATGAATAAAGGAGGCTTTGCAGTTTTGAGAAGAGACAACCTGTTGGGCTTCCTTAGCTCTTTTAGTAGCGTCCACCCAACTCTGAGGCCGAGCCATGAGGACATGAGCACGAATTTCATCCTTGAGTTCGTTGATAAAACATTCTTGGAAAAAAGCATCAGACATACCCTCTGTACGAAAATCCAGTTGCTCAAAAGCAGCTATAAAGTCTTCCACTTTGCCAAATTGTTTCAACTTTGTCAAATGTCCTAAATGGTTGATGTCAGTGTCAAAGTGTTCATAAAGCTCTACCACAAAGTGTGTCCAAGCCAGATACCCTTGGCGGGCATTTTTTCTCCAATGCCAACATTTTTGATATAGATGGAGAACACCATACCAGATTTTGGCCAACTCATCTGTAATGCCATACAAAGAGAAATAATGTTCCATTTGAGTTGCCCAACCAGTGGGATCCGATCCATGAAATTTGGTCACATCCACACGCGGAAGGCATAGGTCACGCTGAAAGTGATGGGGCTGAAAATTATGGGAATGAGAGGAAGTTTCACCTTCGGTATGCAAAGGTGGGTCAAATAAGGAAAGATCTACAGGGATATGTAGCTTGGCACAGATCATCGTAGTGACAGATTCAAGCTGGGTAGTAATATTTTGTTTGAGCTATTGTTTGAGTTCCGCGATTGAGGCAACGATGGAGGAATGCATCTTTTGATTGATGGTGGCAATATTGGCATTGAGTTGTCACACTTCTTGTTGGGTTTCGGTGAAATTAGAGTGCAAGGTAGTGAAGGGAGCTTCCAAGTCTTGGCTACAGGTATGGACCATGATAACGAGGGAACACGAAAAGAGGCAGGTGGGACCACACAGAAAATGGGTTATGGGTGAAGTGTATCACAACGATTAGGGCGACGAGTTGAATCCAATGGGGTAAATCCCAAATAAGGGTGTTGGAAGGGGGTCGGGTCCACAAGAAAAAAAAAATTGTTGAAAAATGATAGGTATGACTGCAATAGTTATACTATGATCTGAAGAATACTGTAGTGATGAAATGCCCAAATGCTTAATAGGAAGAAATGTGTAGTAATTTCCCAACTCGAATGCAGGAGACACAGTTGCATCGCAATAGATCTTGTCTATTCTATTTTTTGTTTCTATCCCAAGGGTTAGGTATTCAAGGGTTCTACAGACAAGGGTTTTCCCTGTACTATAGCTCTCTGATATACGTGCGGGGTCCAACAGTAGTACTCGGCCTAATATCTCAGGGCACCAACTAAGGAGGCTAGACCATGCCCTTAGCCGTACTACCCGACTACCCAGGTACTAGAGAGTATCTTCCCGAGTGTTTTTCTCAGTGGCATTATAGTAGTCAGGTGAATGATCGATTTATCTATGGAGGGATTTAGGAGATCTAGGCCGATCGGTATACAGGTGTTGTTTGATGTGCTACCACTTGAAGGGGTACCAAAAGGGGTTACAAGGGTGGCCAATAGATGTGCACTTAAGTACCACATTTATTTTCTATGTGTATGAATCCCCGACCATGGGTTTATGCACGTAATGACATATCTTTGTAGCTGAAAGACGTCGGAATACGTCTCTACCTTGAAAAAAAATTACCCACAATTTTCTGCCGAGGAAGGTGCTCTGATACCACTTATAATATTCCAAATATAAAAAGTATGCAGAACTAAAATAAATAGCTAGAAATGGCAGATGAACAACAATATAACCAGAACAACACCACAATAATACCAAAATGATACCAAAATAACATCAGAAAGAGTACTTTGATTACTGAGAGCAATGTTCACTTGCCTCTTCGAGGAGAAACCTCCAGGAGAGAAGAGCTCTATTACAATAATATCCAAGAAAAAAGTTCTCATACCCTCGACTCCTATTTATACCAAATATGTCTATCAAAAGAACCATCTAGAGGAAGATCCTTATAGAAGCGAAAGTTTCTATTAGGTCTTATTACATTGGACTTATTCTTCTTTATTGCTAGGCATTATTAATATTGACCTTTATTACATGGAAATATATTATTCTACCTACGTGAGGGGTTAGGTCCCTAACAGGAAGTCACCACAGACTTCTCATCAGGTCTCACTCGAAACTAATTTCCCACACATCATTCTTCATGATGGATTGATACTCTTCCACCATGGCATCCTCTCACACATGCTGACATGTTGCCTCACTGGTTTCTCCCTTTGTGACTGAGGAAAAACCCATACCCCATTCCTCCTTAATGGTTTCCTCCTATGTCATTGTAGCAAAGCCTACTGAAACAAGTGGATCCTCCCAAGAGGTCTCACATCTCTTAGAGGCATATTTCCTCTAGAGCTTCTATTTCGCCTCCTCAACTTATGACGATTGTCGATCTTAGAGGATGTATCTCTCCCACCTGAATCTGAGGGGGAACTTGACTCTCCCTCTGAGCCAATTGTCTCTCTCTGAGATCAAGCTCACTCTGAGTCTTCATGCTCTCTTTGAAACTTGACTCCCTATGAGTCTGTGCAATCTCTAGAGCCATCTACTCCCTCTACACCTGTTGACCTTCTTTGAAGTCTAATCTCTTATGAATTGTCCTGGGAGGTTTCTCCTCCCTACTGGATCTTGAGGGTTGAATCCCTATGAACTCTGGATCCTTTTGAGTTGGTACTTAGTAGGTCTACCTACCTCACCACTAGTGGAGCCACTTGGTCCTCCTCATAATTGTCACTCTATGTAACTTGAGAAACTCCGAGGTTGTTTTCTCTCTCTGAAAGTATCATTGGGAGCTGCATTCCTCTTTGTATCATGCAAAGTGTCACAAAGACATATTGGCCTCTTCCTAGTCACTGCAACATCTCTAGGTAGATCCACTAACTCAGCTAGCTCTACTAACTCCTCCTGATAGTATGAAAAATGAAAAAATGGACTAGATGGATTTGTATGATCATCCTTCAGAGCCTCCTTCTCTTCGCTATCAATCTCCATATGAGACACTATGTATCCCACAAAACTACCCTTCTTTTCAAAAGGTTCTAACTTCCTCATCTTCTCCTTCAGTACATGGATGTATATTGCCATGTCCACAACTCCATGTATGGATAGTCTGCTCCATGTCTCAAACCAGAGACCATCTAACATGTTTCCACCTACAACCTTCACTGTAGCTCCCTCTCAGAGCTATCACCTATGACATGCCTGAAACAAGAACAAGAACAATCATCAATATAACTCCCTCTCAGAGCCATCTTTTGTGACCTTCTTGGATCAAGAAACCAAAACAACATTTTTCTAGTGTTGTGACCAATCATTCTTCCATGGTAACCTACCTAGAACAAGAACAAAAGACAAGAACAAAACAAGAACATCTCCATGGTAACCTCCATGGAATTTAACCTTGCACAAAGGGGTTGGAACCATTGTAATTTCCATAGAGTTACTAGGCTAGGAAAGAGATCAATTCAACTTGCAAACAAGTGCATCATTAGTACTGAGTAATGAACATTTACATAATGATCATCATACCAACAATATTCAAATGTTACTAAACATTTGAGAGTAGAAGTACTCAACAATAATATACCTCTAAAGGTCATTGTCCCATTCACTTAAGATGCAACAATATAAAATATCAAACCTGATATGCAAACTTGGAGTCTTGTTGTTGTTGTTCCATTTGATTTTGAGTTGTCATATATTATAGGACATCACCACTGTTGACTCCAACTCTTAGACAATACACCATCAGTTCATGAAGAAATCACAAAATCAAAAACAAAAGGTTCAATCTGCAGGAAAATGTCAACAAACTTGAAACCCTAAAATTTCAACATTGACCAAATGTCAATCTGAGAGGTGCAATAGATGCGCTAGGGCAAGGTAAGTTGCTTTGTGGTAAAATTAGTCCCAACGTCCTGCAATAAATTCTTAATTAGCTTGACAAGTGTAGATCCGAGTAGTGGAAAATTTCATGTGAAGCGACAAATCTCAACAAATCTTTGATACCATGTTGATTTTTCTAATTTCCAGATCTAATAATTATTGCATTATGATTTCAAATAGATTTCAATGCCACTGTTATCATAGAATAATTACACACTAAAAATTTCAACTGAAATAAAACTGCACTGGAAACAATAGAATCACAGAGAGATAGCCATGCACAATAGACACAATATTTATCCTACGAAAACTAGAACTCAAGAGAAAAACCCAACAAACTTTTCTCTAGAAGAAATTAAATCCAAGTTCACAAATACATCACCAGAAATATGAAGAATCCAAGCACATAGAAAGTTGTGCCCTAATGTGAGGAAGAACCCTCAAGCATGGTGCATCACTAAACAAAGATTGTGCACCACCAAAACAATTGCTAAGATGCTCCTTGAAGAATTTGTTGGAACTGCACTGCAACTTCTACTACAACTGTTACTAGACTTGCGTACTTTTGTGGGATCAATGTTTCAATGGAGTCGACTTGATCTTCTTGTCTTCTATTTTCTTCTTGTTCTTTCTGGATTCTTCTTCAATGGTTTCCTTGATATTTCCTTGTCTTCTTGGATTTCTTCTTTCATAGAAAGATTTATCATGAGCCATGTTGATGATCCATCTCCACACAACTGTGTCTAGCACCTCGGGTCTTATACCCATCCTTGTCAAATCACCATGACTAAGGACACAGACCACACTAGGGCCATTCACCATAGGTACATCCTTATGAGTGAATGTCATCCTGATGCTATCTGACACGTGGAAAGCACCTCAAGCACCTTGAATCCATATCACTCCTTGTCATGATCAAGGAAGGACCACGCCTGGGCCCATTTACCACAAGTACACCCTTGTGATAAATGTATCCTATCTCCCTTTGTCTGCAACCCAATCTAGGAGAAGGTATTCTCAATGCTTACCAAGGCCATTCACCATAGGTACACCCCTGTGAGTAAATGTTTGTCCGATGCTACCAAACACTAGAGGAACACTAGCACCTCGATTTTTCTGTCCTTTGAATACTACGCATGGGCCATTCACCATAGGCACACCCCTATTAGTGAATGTTTGCCTGATGCTGCCTCTTGGAGAACCATAAGCACCTCGAGTCTTTTTTCCTTTGAAGACTACGTTAGGGCCATTCTTCACTGTTCAAATCACCATGACCAATCTCAGGAGAATGTTTGTCCGATGTTGCAAATCATCAACAAACCTGGGCTAATCTTACTAGTCCTTAATATGCACAATGTCAAATGTTTGGCGATAGTTTGTAAAAATATTCAAATTTCTAAATATTTTATGTAGTTTCTATAAAAAATTTGCGATTTTTAAGGTAAAATAATTTTTTTCTATGGAATTTGGGCGAAACATTTTTAGAAAAATAGAAAATTGGAGAATATTTTTTGGGGAAAATGATAGAAAATTAGCCCATTGGCGAAATTTAGCCCCTAAAATCATCTATGAACATGACTCACTTGAATCAACAAAACCCTAAGATCGATGCTCTTGATACCAAACGTTATGAACCAAGTGCCTTGAAAATGATAAAAAAACAATGAATATAGTCCACTTTGAGGGGGAAACCTCCTTTTACAAAGTATCCAATTTACAAGACAATATATGATTATTCTAAGACTAGGTCTCCTTGGTATATATATATGAGACAAATGGTACAATCATAATGAAATGATACAATGAAAGGTTCTAGCCGACCTACTAATATAACAAATAAACTAATAATGAATGTTTATTAGGCCCTTAACATAGTTCCCTTGAAACCATAGTAGAAAATATCGTTGATTAATCTGCAAAAATCGTCAAAATCGTGATTTTTTCAATGCTCTGATTTTTTGAAAACAAAAAATCACGATTTTTTTAGGTTTGAAAAAATCCTGATTTTTTAAAAAAATCGGGAAAAAATCGGAAAAAATCATCAGGTTTTTCCAAGACGCAGGATAAAAAGCACGATTTGGTTTTTTTTGGCTCATTGTGTTTTTCATTTTGTGTGAAGCAGCAAGGAAAGAGGTTTGTGGAGGCCATCAAACATATTTGAGGTGTGCAAAGGCAGGGTAGTGAATTCATCCACAAATTTTGAAGATTTTTGTGGTGGAGCAAGGTTCAAACTTCAACCGGTTGGATCTTTGAAATTTTCATCCACAACCTCCAAGCACATGTGTGTATGCCCTTCCCAATTTGTATGCTAATTGTTTCCATACACTTGCATGGTTTCTTGCTTCTTTGTTTGCTTAGATTTAGTGGTTTTTTTTTTTTTATCATCTTGCCAATAATTTATAGAACAAACAAAATGTAAGGGGATTTTTGGAAAATTTCAATGGGGTATTTAACTTGTTTTTTTAGTTTTTTAGCCACCTAGTTGATGCCATTTTTCATGGCTAACATTCTTCTTTGGATGGTTGATTTTTTACTTAATATGCTGCAAAAAAAAATTCAAGTGGGGTTTAATGTTTTTTTGTGTGTTTTTTTACCCTAGGTCAATTCCCATAGCACTCAACAAACATGCCTAGGGCCTTGGATCCACTATGGGAGTATGGTGAACCTCAAGATGGAACAAACCGAAATTATTTATATTTCAAATTATGTAGGGCACACATGACGGGAGGAGTATACAGGTTGAAATACCATTTGGCCAAAATCTTGAGGCATGATGTTGGGCCTTGTTCAAATGTGAGCCCAAAGATTATGAGAGTTGCCCATGATTCAATTAATACAAAGGAAAGAAAGAAGGAAGAGACAATGACAAAGAAAGTTGGAGTTGCATCTTTTAAGACATATCAAAGTTCAAGGATCTCTGTCAGTGCCACGGAGGGTAGTGGGAGGGGCTCCACGGCCGCAGATTCACCTGTTGGGAGGATCCCATCTTTCTTTGTTCCAAGAACTGGAGTTGGAGCACAACCATCAATTAAATAAGTGGTTAAAAAAATGGAGCAGTAAGAAGCAAGCAGGTTAATGGGGAGGTGACTTTTCTGGAGTGACTTACCTCTCACCATCACTAGAAACAACCCATTTTGGCAGTGGATGTGTGATGTCAATGCAGTTGTTGGCCCGGGGTTTAAAACCCCTTCATATGAGTTGCGGGGGCCTATTCTTCAAGCAGAGAAGAATGACATCAATGTCAGGTTGGCAGAGTTCAATGAATCATGGGAAAGCTCCAGGTGCACAGTGATGTTTGGTGGATGGACAGATGGGAAGGGTAAGACCCTTCTCAATTTCTTGGTACATTGTCCTTAAGGTTCCATGTTCATAAAATCAGTTGATGCATCTGCACATGTGAAAGATGCAACATTATTATGTGAGTTGTTGCATGGGTTCATCGAGAAGATTGGTGCACACCATGTGGTGCAAATCATGATAGATTATGCAGCTAATTATGTGGTCATTGGTAGGAAGCTTATGGAGAGACATAGCACGGTATTTTGGACTCCATGTGTTGCACACTGGATTGATTTGATGCTTGAGGATGTGGGGAAAATTATCTTCATCAAGGAGGTGAGTGATTAGGCAAAGAGCATCCCTAAGTTCATATATAACCATGGTTTTGTTCTCAACCTCATGAGAACACACATCGAATATAGGGAGTTGCGACATTCGACAATCACACGTTTTGCGACACACTTCTTCACCCTCTAGTCTTTGCTTCAATGTCAATATGAGTTGAAGCAAATGTTTGTTTCTGGTGAGTGGCGTGATTGCAGATATAACATGCGAGTGGATGGTAGAGCTATTGCTAGATTGGTGTACAGTGACTCCTTCTGGGAAGGAGTAGAAGAAGTTTGCTTCATTGTTGAACCTTTGGTAAAGGTTTTGAGATTGGTTGATGGTGATAAGCTCGTAATGGGCTATTTGTATGAGGCCATGGATAAGGCCAAAGAATCTATCAGGGCTTATTATGAGGGAAAGGGTAACCCTGGGTACAATAGACAGATGATTATATGGGATTTGATTGATAGTCGGTGGACCAAAATGCTCCATCGACCCATTCATGCAGCAATGATTTTCCTCAACCCTACATTTTCCTACCAATGCAACTTTGACTTTGATGATGAGGTGATTGATGACCTCTTTACTTGTCTTCGGAGGATGGTACCTAATGCTAGCATTCACGATCAAATAAATTGCGGGATAGAGATGTATAGAGAATGTGTTGGATTATTTGGCTTTGAAGATGCAGTCAGGCTAAGGACCCATTTGATGCCACATAAGTCATTAGATTTTTTAAATTCAATTATGTATTTTAAATTTCAAAATTTTTATTTTTATTTGAAAGTTAATTATGTTCATTGTTTAAAACTTTAATGTTTTATTTCTTTCTTATTTGTTGGGGATGTTTGGTGGAGGAACTATGGCACAAAAACACCAAATTTATGAAAAGTTTCCATTAGAATACTCAGTCAAACCTGTAGCTCTCCAGGTTGTGAGCGCAATTGGAGTATTTTTGACAAAATACACTCCAAAAGATGCAACGGGTTAGAAGTTAGAACTTTAACAAAGCAATTAGTCAATTACATTTAATGTAATTTAAATTTATAACCCTCAACACTCATCAAGTTTTTTATGACCCTCTTACAGGTTGGCATTCCCATGTCTTAATGACTTGGTGTACGTCCACTACAATCTCTGGGTTTGGATGAGGCAAATAGAGAAAGAGCCAGAAGTGGATGCCATTTCTTTGGACAATAATGATATATTGTCTAAGTGGAGGGTGGAGATTGAGGTGCCTCTCTTGGATGAGGCACCTGCATGGTTAGAGGAAGGGGACCATGAGCAGCAACAACAAGAGGAGGAGGAGATTCATCCATACACCATGGAGGATGATGAGCTAGTTGAAAGTGGAACACCACTTTCTACACATATTGGAGTAACTAGTCCTCCATCCAGCATTGATGCCTGACCAAGACCTTCTACCTCTAGTTCAAGGCCTGGCAAACAACCCCTGATTGTTTCCCGTAAAAGGGGGAGAGGGCATTGATAATTTGATATCATATAGCTAGTTGCTAGTTTTGGGACATATACATTTATATATGCGATCATTGATGTCATTTTGTATTGGTTTCAGACTTTCAGTAATGACTTTGATGTACCAGTTTTTATTTGGCATCCACTATAACATATATATATGTTCTTTCTCCATATTTATGTGCCTATGTGTTTATATGATGTTGTTGTTGCTTTATATATTGAAAAATGTTTTAAATTTTGAAAAAAAATGAATAAATTATGTATTTTTTAATGTTTACCGAGGTTTTTCGATTTGTTCGTCGATTTTCTCATAGGCGATGTTTTCAGGACCCTTGCCTATTTTTTGCCGATGCCGAGTTTTTTTTCTACTCTTGAAACACATTTGTTTAATGTTTATTTTTTAGCTGTCTTATGTATTTGGTTGGACAAACGTGAAATATATGTTGCTATAATTTATATTTCAGATTTAACCATAAGACTAACCACTCATAGAAAATAGATTTAAGAAACCTCAAATAAATGAAGTGAAAATTCTAAATTTATATCAAACACAGATTCTCAAAAGTTGCACATAGTTGATATGTGTAGTAACTTGAAAAATAAAAGGTTTTCTTGATCATGAAAACCTTATTTGAAATCAGGTATTCTGGACGTGATTAGTTTGTACAACAATGAGTGTATGCATTTATATGATTGATATGATGCAGGACGAGAACGGTGTGAGACGGCTAATCTTAGGTTGAGCAAGAAGGAAGTGCTTGCAATTTGAGTCTCTAATACAATGGCCAGAAATGTAATATGAGGATGGGAAGTGGCCTATATGAATGCACTAAGGTCTATTGAGAAGCTTATGTTGTATTCCTATCCGAACCTACAGATGACCTCAAGAGGCTAACCCTCCCTAATAAGAAGGCCTCTCAAGGGCCTAGGTGGCTACAATCTTTGTGTGTTTGTTATGAAAGAAAAGTAGGTTTATGATTCATTATACTCTATAACCTGTTTCTGTTTCGTCTTTTCCATTCTTCAACATATTTGCAACTGAAGAAACAAGGAGGAGAAACAGAAATGACTACTATTCAAGCATGAAAGCGTATAAGATGATGAACTCGAACCAAAGTAAACCCACTTCAAGAATATTTAAAATTATGAAATCCCTAATGTAAGTATTGTGTATGGAATGCTATAAATATGCCCTTCATAGCACAGTATCTTAAGCCAAAAGAGCCACAGTAAATTTCTATAAACAGTATTTCCCCCCCAAAAAAGCATGAAATGAATGCTTTGAACAAGAGATCAATTTGAGAGAAAGAATGTCAACTATCCAATTAGACTGTTTGATCACTAAACCCCAAAGGGATAAGACTCATAAAACTTGGTGTAAAATGTAGGAAGTGTCTCTCTCACTTTTTAGCTTGGCTTTACTGCTTTTGCGGGTTAATAAACTATTCAAACCAAGGAGGCTAAATTAACACAAAACCAAAATATGGTGTAAATGGTAAATGCAAATTAGAAATTATAGCTCAAAAGTAGAGAAAACAAAATATGAAACTCTATCAAGTGTCCATTCTTGTCTAATAAAAATAGCTTAACAACCTATTGAGAAGAGAAATGGTGCCCTGTCGAAGTAGGATGATCATCCTTACCTAGATCGCATGAAAATCCTTTCCGCTTGTTTATTTAAGGTCAAGCTGTAGCGTCTACATGTGCCAAGCTGAAAGTTCCTTGTGTCCTTACACAAGAAGCTGTAGGAACCAATGGGCTTAGTTGAGAAGAAATTAGAATACTATGGCTAAGGGATAATGGATGAATGGTAGAAAACGCTATTTCTAAAAGGGCTTTATGATTCACTAGAGATCACTACCAGACTCATAGGTCCAACATGATTCCAGATTAAGACGGTATACCCCTTCCACAGCTACGTGTAATTCCTCATATATGCAGTAGAGCACAATAAACAACATCTGTAAAAACATTGGGTAAGAGGCCTTCGCTTTAGAATTCCTTATACTGACAAACGTTCAAAATACATTTCAAGTGGCATTTCGAATAAAAATAGGACAAAAGATAATACAGACAAAACTTCCAAAGGTGGAAGAAGACAAGGAAGTTAACCTTGGAAGTAGAATTAATCTCGGGCAATCCAAAGGTTGATAAAGAAAGGTAAGTTAATCCTGGAACCAGAAGTAACTTTGAGCAAACAGCAAAACAGCTTTGCTATGAAGGTTATTTGTAAGTACTTAATCAAGTGGAGGAAATTGACCCTTGAAGACACCTTATGTGAACTAAAATCAATACTATAAAAATTTAAATCGCTAATCATTAACAATGCTTTAAGAGCAAAGCAATTTTTAAGGGGAGGAGACTTCAATAAACACCTTCATGAAGTTATGTCAAGTGGAGACTCTCCAAACAATCTGTCCAACTTTGTACAGATTTTTTTCACTTGTGAGTGTGATATATCTCCTACAAGGAAAACTTTTCTCCTACAAAGAAAGCATGCACCTGTTTATTGACTTCAATCCAACTACATCCAGGTTTCTTTTTTATTCCTCTATTTTTCATCATTTTTCGCACCTTTTCAATGTCACTCCACCTGCCAACTGCAGCATAAATATTTGAGATAAGCACATAAGGTACAGCGTTATAAGGGTCTAACTCAAAAAGGCGTTCTGCCACGCATTGTCCTAGCTCTATATTGTTATGTATTCTACAAGCGCCAAGCAAACAAATCAACACAACAGCATCCGGTGTTTTTGGCATTTTGTTAATAAAGTCATGGGCTTCATGCAAACGCCCAGCACGGCAAAGAAGGTCAACCATGCATATATAGTGTTGCATTGTAGGTGTAATGTCATAATATTCACTCATGCAGGTGAAGTATTTATAGCCCTCCTCCACTAGACCTGCATGATTGCATGCAGACAAAACACTCACAAAGCTGACATGATTGGGCCTGATGCTAGAGTGTATCATTTGTTCAAAGAGTTTGAGGGCCTCCTTGCCACAGCCGTGCATGGCATACCCTCCAATCATTGAATTCCATGAGATCAGGTCTCTATGATTCATTTTGTCAAATAGTTCATTCGCCTTCTCTATGCTACCACATTTTGCATACATATCTATCAGAGCATTCACCACCAGGGAATCAGACTGATATCCAGTTGTAATTACCTTTTCATGGATTTCAAAACCCTGTTGCAAAGCTGCCAAGTTTGCACACACTGAAAGAATAATGGCAAAAGTTCTCGAATCCGGTGTCATGCCTGCCGATTGCATTTGTTGAAAAATCTTCAAGGCGTCCTCACCACACCCATTCTGTGCAAACCCTGCAATAATTGCATTCCATGATATCACATTTTGCTGAGGCATTTCCTTGAAGAGTTTCAGGGCTTCATTAACAAGCCCATTCTCTGCATAACCTGTAATCATTACATTCCATGAGACCAGATCTCGCTGATGCATCATGCCAAACAAGCACTGTGCTTTTTCAATGCTTCCACATTGTGCATACATTTCTACAAGGGCAGTCATCACAAAGACATTAGACTGAAATCCACTTGTTACTATTTTTCCATGGATCTCCATACCGAGTTTCAAATCCACCAAGTGGGCACATGCTAGGAGACCACTGGCAAAGGTTTTTGAGTCTGGCTGCATACCAGCCCATTGCATTTGTCCAAAAAGCCTCAAGCCCTTTTCACCATGCTCGTTCTGTGCAAGCCCTGCAATCATGGCATTCCATGAAGCCACATTCCTACGAGGCATTTCCTTGAAGAGTTTCATGGCCTCATCAATAAGCCCGTTTTGTGCAAATCCTGCAACCATTGCTGTCCAGGAGACAACATCTCGTTGATGCATTTTGCCAAATATTTGACTCGCCTTCTCTATACTCCCACATTTTGAATACATGTCAATAAGAGCATTTCCCACCACCAACAGATCTGACTGAAATCCACTTCTAATTATTAAAGAATGGATCTCCATGCCCGGTTGTAGCGCTGCCAAGTCAGCGCATGCGGGCAGAATACTAATCAAGGTTTTTGAGTCTGGCCTTATACCCGCCAATTGCATTTGTTGGAGAAGTCCCAGGGCTTCCTCGGCATGTCCATTCTGTGCAAATCCCGCAATCATTGCATTCCATGAGATCACATTCCGCTGAGGCATTCCCTTGAAGAGCTTCAGGGCCTCATCGAGAAGCCCGTTGTAGGCGTATCCTGCGATCATGGTTGTCCAGGAGACAGCATCTCGTTGATGCATTTTGTCAAACAACTCGCGTGCTTTCAGTGTGTTCCTACATTTTGCATACATGTCTATTAGTGCATTCACAACAACCACATCATACTGATGTCCACTGGAAATTATTCTTTCATGGATCTCTACGCCCTGTCGCAGAGATGCCAAATGAGCACAGGCTGGAAGAATACTGGAAAAGATGAACTCATCAGGTTGGAAGCCTGTTCTTTGCATTTGGCGAAACAATGCCAATGCCTCTTCAGCAGGGCCATGCCTTGCATAAGCTGCAATCATGACAGTCCATGAGCACACATCCCTTACGGTCATTTGGTCGAAAACTCTGCGAGCGTCCACCAGACTTCCACACTTGACATACATGTTGAGTAATGTGTTGTGTGAAAGTATGTCTGCTGTGAATCCCCTCTGCTCCATGTGAGAGTGGACTAATTTTCCTTGTGGTAAAGCTCTCTTCTTGATGCAGGCCTGCAAGAGATGAAAGTATATGGAAAAGTGAAGAGGGCTTTGTGTAAAATACAAAGTATGGATGGCCTCTTCCAAACAGCCCTGCTTACAGAGTGTTGTAACATGATCCAGAGACGTAGCCATTGAATTAGTGGTGGTGGTAGTGGTGGGTAGCCTAAGTTGAAGGCAAAACAAAGTTTCCACATGCAGTACTATCATCCTGGTTCTCTCATGGCTCAAAGCCTGTAACATTGATTTATATTTTCTTTTCAAATTGAAATCAAAAGCAGTAGCAGTGGCAGTGGCAGGCAGTGGTGTAGAGCCATTTTACCCGCTGGCCTCAACCCATGCACATTGGGAGGTTGATTATAGACAAGCTTTGATTTTGTTTTTCAATTCATTTTCTTCCAGCGCCACACCATAGTTTAGAATGGGCAGGATAAATATTGTCAACCTATGCCCGCCAGCTAGTAGTATCTTCTCCCGCGTAGTACATAGCCGGTTCCTCCAGAAATGAAGCGACAGTCAACTTCTGACATACTCTTAGTAAGTATTTAGGATAGTGCTTTTGTCACCAATTAGTTATATACATAGAAGTTGGTTATTAACAATATTCATGTAAAGTAATTAAGATGATTTTGTCACCAATTAGTATATAACTAAAATTAGTTATATAAAGATATGTTGGAGGTTACGGGTTCAAATTCATAAGGGTAGGGTAGATATAGGGGTAGAGTATATACATTTTTGTAGACTTTAGCAATCAAATTTTTAGGTGGAGGATCATTTGTCCCACAAATAACGTTGTCTCATATACCAATTTGGTGTTTGGCTTGGTCGTGACCTTAAAAATAGATTATTATTGTTATTATAAAAATATGGAGTTAAATGAAAGATGCATTTTCTTCCATGTTATCATTTCCATATGTTTTTTGTTAGGTTACTTCAAAAATAAAGTTGCAACAACTAACTTATGATTTACTCTTACTAGGATAATGTTTTTGCAACCAATTAATTAATTATATATAGATAAATTGGAGAAGTTGGTTGTCAACAATATAGAGTTAAATGAAGGTCGTATTCTCTTCAATGTTACCACTATCATCTATCTAATCACCTTTTTGTGTGAGAAGAATATCTTATAAGAATTGTATGAAATTGTATTAGAAGAAAAGTGATCTCAGATTGTTTGTTGGTTAATTGTCATTAGGTCCTTATCGATTGCAGCACCCCCTTTGTTCTCATGGTAATATCCCTCCCACTAGGAATATAATCATAAACCAACATATTGAAATCATTATTACTACAACAACACCATCATTAGTATTTATGCATGATCTACTCCAATGTGTCTACTTATGCTTTTACTTTAAAACCATTGTCATTGGAAGCATCACTTTTACTACTTCTCCAAAGCCTCTTGATGGCCACTAATTGACCATTGCTCACTGTGGCCTTGTAAGCTCAAGCTATTCTTGTTCCATTCACATTATCTTCATCCAAACAATCTAGATGACCACTAATTGACCATTGTTCAATGTAGTCTTGTAAACTCAAGCTATTCGTGTCCCATTCACATTATCTTCATCCAAACAATCTAAAATCCCATATTCATTGAACCCCAACCTGAAGTCACCTCATTGATTTGTCCTCAAACTTTTTCCTCACTATATAACTTTAATGTCTTTTATAAAACCGTGTGATGCTCTAATTACACCTACTTCATAAATCCATTAATTACTAACCTCCCACAATCCAAAAAAACAAAAAACAAAACCTGCACACCTCTCAACCTACATTACCCTACCTGTATGTGAGGGACACACATACTCGACAACACAAATATGGATTCTACGTCCTCTATATGCTAAATAGGGCCACACAACCATTATGGGCATGGGTGGCTCACACAGAGTAACGATCCCATGGTGGTAGAGAGAGGAAGCGCTCACTCAACTCAATAGGGCAAAACCACCACACAAAGGCATTGGATGGATAAGGAGCCTCGAGGGCCCTTCATCTCACTCGATTTCATACCTTTGAAGGTTTTCAAAGTGAGTTGATACTTTGACTTACATAAACTAGAAGTTCATTCAAAGTTATGATTTTCAATGTTTTCAAAAAAGACAAGTCCTTACACAGTAAAGGTTGTGGAAGTTATGATATTATAAGTTAATTTAATGTTATAATTTTCAATGTTTTAAAAAAAAACCTTTTTTATTTTCTTATTTATTACAAAGGAAAGGTTCTTATTTATTGCAAAGGAAAGGTAATGGGTGATACCACATTAAAAGTGTTGTGTTTATGATTTCCAATATTTATAAATATAATATATTTGACTTTTTTATTTGTTATAAAAGAAAGGTAATGAGTGTTGTCACATCGTATGTTTATTTAGGCGTGTTGTTTGTTAGACAAATATTTAGTATGGGTTTTTCTCAAAGTTAAATCAGTGAGAGTTATGTTATTTTAGTTTTTCTAAAGAGAGACAATGCTCTTATTTTTAGTTTCATAGTTTCATGATGTTCAATTTAAGATCAAAATTTTTCACAAGGTTGTGTAACTAACTTTATTATATCATGCAAGATTTGTTGTACTACATTTTGACAAAAAAAAAAAATTAGTCCCATGTTGAGAGCACTTGTATTTTATGTTCTCTAAACTCAATATATCTAAGGGATCCATCCTCGTATTATTATTTTTATAGAGTTTGAGGTTTACTTGTTTATTTCCAGTGCATCATTTCACATCATCATCTTTCTTCACTAGTGTCATGACTTAGTTAATTATGGCCTTGGTAAGCAAATGTATCATTTTCGTGTGCTGCAGTTATCTCTGCATCTAGGCAAGCAAGGCTATCATCTTTTTTGGGATGCAGAGGTTACTACTCTTTTGCATTATTTTTGGCATGGATACTAAGAATCTTCCACCATCTAGTGTGACTCTCTACCTGACTCTCTACTCTTGATCCTAAAGTATCTAAAAGAGATATCTATGGAGTGATTATGGAAGTGGTTTTCCAAGTATATTTCAGGTATACTTAGATTTCACCAAGAGAGTCACTTTATCCTTTACACCATTATATATTGTTATTATACTTATTTTCAAATTGAGAATGGTTCTATCATCATTCCAAGCTATCTTAAAGGTCAACTTTGTTAGAGTCTTAATTTTCTTCTTGGGAAATTTAGGGTTCAATCTCACCAACAAAGGATGGATATTAGTCATCACATACCTTGTGATCAAGATATATGTAAGTTATGCAATACGGAGCCATAATTAGAAGAATGTTTCATTTTCTCTTATTTGACCTTTATGGAGTTCATGGAAAATATTATTGCTTATTTAGATATCCTCACAATTTGAAATCATGGATTCATTATGAAGACCATATGGGTGTTGCCAATTTCATTAGAGAGCATACTAAATTTTGGAGGAAGTTGTTACATAAACCTAG